>APFE030354249.1:193696-271735 GCA_000404065.3 Pinus taeda | reverse complement strand
GTTATTTAATAAGTGATCCATAATTAGAGGTAGTTAGGACATTGAGCTTATAAATAGCTCATTGCAAGAGTGTTTGGTGGTTTGGGTGTAAACTCTTGCTAAATCAAATATGTCATTTTTTTTTGTTTTTTTGTTTTTGTTTTGTTTTTTGTTTTTGTTTTTGTTTTTTTTTTCTTTTCTTCTGATTAATAAAATTACGTGTCTGAGGACACTTCTGCCATTAAATTCCACTTGCCAATACATCCATCATCATCGTCGAACATCATGCCATCCTGTCATCATGTACTATCTCTGTCATCTCATCTCTGCTCTGCTGAACCATGATGTAATAATGAAGAAAAATCGATCGAGAGTGAGTCACAAGACATTACCACTTTCCATTGACAAAAGTCAGTCCAGAGGTAGAACCTCAATTGATCCCAGATCAAGTTGCTGAACACCATGCATCCTAGACATAGGTAGTACGACAGTACATGATGCGTCCATCGGTAGTGCTATGGTCCCTATCCATGTTTCTTCCCAGCTCATTGGCCAGATGAGAGGTACTTGCCGTGCGTCCCAGACTACATGTGTAGGATGTATGCAGGGGCATTAGCAGGAGAAGGTGAACCCTGCTCATATGCCATAGGAGAAGGGGAACCACTCATCCTATGCATATGTCAATCATAGGGGAAGATGAACTACTCACCCTACATACATGTGTCTGTAATCATAGGGGAAGGTGAACAACTCACCCTACACACATGTCTACCATCATGGGGTATCACAGAGGAAGGTGAACCACTCACCCTGTACACAACGCACTGATAGGGGAAGGTGAACCACTCACCATATGGTCACTCATAGCTCCACGAAGTACCTTAAGCCCCCAAGGGCTCCTAGAGCTTAGTGTCCAACTCAAGCGAGACCCTCAAAGGAGGGTCTTTCCACGACTCCACGTCTCTCTCGGAAGGCTAAGAATTTGACCTTCCCTAAGGGCTTCGTGAGGATGTCTGCGACTTGCTCATCAGTCCTAATGTGTTGGAGCCTTATTGCTTCTCGCTGTACTATATCTCGGATAAAGTGGTACCTGATATCAATGTGCTTGGAGTGGTCGTGGAACACAGGATTCTCTGAAAGGCGAAACCCACTTTGGTAGCCGCAGTAGATCATGGTGGTATCCAACACATGCTCAAATAGCTCACTAAAGAGCTTCCTCAACCAAACAACTTCACAACAGGACATACTAGCTGTAATGTATTCGGCCTCAACGTTGCTTAGAGCAACCAATTTTTGCTTCCTGCTCATCCAAGAAATTGAACCAGACCTCAATGAGAAGCATCATCTAGATGTGCTCTTACGATCCACCACACTGCCAGCCCAGTCAACATCAGTATATCCATGTAGCCTCAAATTCCTGGCAGTGTATCTTAGTCCATAGTTGATTGTGCCACGGAGATATCTCAAGAGATTCTTAGCAGCAATCCAATGTATGTGATGAGGTTCGACCATAAATTGACTCAACGTATTCACAACGAAGCATATGTCAAGACGAGAGTTTACCAAGAACATCAGGGCCCACAAGTTGTCTATATTCGGAAGGATTTGCCAGTTTGGGCCCAACAACTCTTCCACATAGCTTCGTAGAGTTGAATTCCATCGGAGTAGACACATACTTGTAATCCACCATCCCACATCTCTTGAGCAACTTCACAATGTTTTTTCCTTGAGAAAGGAAAATCTCACCTAGCTTTTGCCAAACCTCCAGGCCTAGGAAGTAGTGCATCAGACCTCGGTCCTTCATCTCGAACTCAGAAGCCAACTCCCTCTTGCATTGTTAAATGAGAGAGTTTGCACTTGTCAGAAAGAGATCATCCACATAAAGGACCAAAATGAGAGGCATGTCCTTTTCAACCTTGAAGTATAGGTTAGGATCAACATCACTCCTTGTAAATCCCAACTTCATAAGATAGTTATCAATCCTCTCATAACAAGCCCTAAGGGCTTGCTTCAACCCATAGATGGATTTCTTCAACCTGCACATGTGTGTCCTTTGATCTTGAACTTCGAACCCCTCAGGTTGTTGTACGTAGACTACCTCCTTAAGCAAGCCATGCAAGAAAGCAGTCTTAACATCCAATTGGTGTAGGCTTCATCCTTGAGAGGCAACAAGGGCAATAATGGATCAGATAGTGGTATATCGGGCAATTGGTGCAAATATCTCATCATAGTCCACTTTTGCCTTTTGAGAGAAGCCTAGAGCAACGAACCTGGCCTTGTATTTTTCAGCACTCCCATCAACTCCATGTTTGATTTTGTAAATCCATTTAGAAGTGACCACAGACTTTTCCTTGGGTCTAGGAACCACATCCCAAACATCATTCTTCATGATTGATTCCTACTCCTCATTCATCGCATCCTTCCATAATTGGTGTTTCATGCTTTCTTCGAACGTACATGGCTCAGATTGAACAATAGTACTCATAACAGCTAAGTACCCTTGATACCTATTCGACTTCTTACTTTCCCGAAATGTCCCTCTTGGAGCAATATGTCTTTCAACATCTTCGAGAGTATATTTCAGCACAAAGGTCTTTTCCTTGAGGTAGAGGGATCACTAGGAGGTGGATCAATGGGATCCATCGGACCTTTAACATTGGGCATTCGTTAATTTGTTGGAGATTCATCTTGCTTTCCCACAACATCATTATTGTCCTTCCTTGGGATAGGGATAGGGCAAAATCTTCATCGAAAGTGACATCATGGCTTATTTCCACTTCTCTTTGACCAGGCACATAGATTTTATATGCCTTCGAAGTTTCATTGCAGCCCACAAATGTTCCTTTCTTTCTAGATGCTTCTGACTTGTTTCTTTTCTCTTTAGGCACATGAAAATACATGGGACAACCAAATATTCTAAAATGAGAAACATCAGGTTTCTTACCGGAGAAGACTTTTTCAAGTGTCTTGAAATCCAATGCTTGATGTGGGCTTTTATTTTGAACATATATGACAGGCTTTTATTTTGAACATATATGACAATGTTGACAACTTCTCCCCATAAGAACTTCGGTAGGCCTTGGTCATGAAGCATGGCACGGGTGGCTTCTATGATTGTTTGATTCTTCCTTTCAATAACTCCATTTTGCTCAGGAGTGTATGGAGTGGTGGTCTCCCTCTTAATACCAACCTCTCTACAAAATTCATTGAATTCATTTGATTCATATTCAGTTCCATTATTGGTCCTCAATATTTTAATCTTCTTCCCTGTTTGATTTTCAACCAAGACTTTGAAAGAACGAAACCATTTGAACACTTCGTCCTTCTTCTTCAAGAAATAGATCCACATTTTGCGAGAGAAGTCATCCACAAAAAATGCATAGTATAAGTATCCTCCTAATGATGTTACAGACAACATACTAGATAGATCATAATGGACCAATTGAAGGATGTCGGTAGTTTGACTTTCACTTGAGGGGAATGGAACCCTTGTAAGCTTTCCAGCTGCACAACCTTGGCAAACACCTTCATGATTTATGTTGAACTCGGGCATACCTGTGACCATCTTCCTTACCCTAGGTAAGGCTTTGTAATTAAGGTGAGCAAATCTTTGTTGCCATAATTCAGATTGAAAAGAAGTATCACAAGTCATAGCTCCCAAAGGACTTCCTCCAACTTGATAGAGACCTTCAACCCTAAATCCAAGTGTAAATGCATCTTTAGGGTTTCTTTGCCAAATACATACATTTCCATTAACGAATGCTATCTTGAAGCCTTTATCTTCCATCACAAAAATAGACACCGGGTTTTTCTTCAAATTGGGTACATACAATACTTCTTGTAGATGAAGGGTTTGACCTTGATTTAAGTGAAGAGTGACATTCCCTATCCCTTTCACGGGGTAGGTGGCATTGTCTCCATGTATGATCTCCAAATTAGTCTTCTTTTCAATCAAATTTGAGAGGGCCTCTTTGTACCTGATGAAGTGCCTTGAGGCTCCACTATTAATCAACCAATGATCCAAAGTATCTGGAGGAAAGGCAGTAGTGAGGGCGGAAATAAGATAAAAGTCTTTTTGTTTTTCGACAACATTAGTTTCCTCATACTTGGAATTTCTCGTCCTTTTGGGATGTCGACCTTTACCATATCGAGCAACAGGAGCATTCCTCTTTCCTTTATTGTTGAACCTGTTGTTCCTTTGATTACCATTACCTTTGAAATTGTTGTGATTGTTGTTGTTGTCGTCATCATCTTGTGGAGTATCCTTCTTGTGAGGACACTCTTTAGCATAGTGGCCAAACCTGTTGTAATTGTAGCACCTTCCTTTTCTTCCCTTTTTGAATCCTTTCTTGAATCCTTGACCTTGTCTTTTTGGACTAGCATTGTTCTTCCTCTTTACATGAGTGGAGAAAGCAGTAGGTTCATTTCCATTTGAAGGCTTGTTTCTCTCCATCATCCTCGCCTCTTCTTGTGTGCATCTAGCCAATAATTCATCGAAACTAGGAATCCTGTCATTGTTAAGAATAGTGGTGTTAAACACATCCCATGCTCTTGTGAGACCTCCAAGAGCAATGAGAGTGAAGTCCCTGTTAGCAACAACTTCTCCAATAGATAGAAGATCATTTTTGATTTTTGTAATCCTCATAAAGTAGGATTGGATAGGCTCCCCCTTGTCCATCTTGATATCCTTCAACTTGTTTTTGAGAAAGAGGATTTGATTTGCATTGTTCACTTTGAACATCCCAACCAACATATCATACATCTCCTTAGATGTTTCTAAATCAGAAATATAAGCAACTAAATGCTTTTGAATAGAGTCCAAATGATTCTTTTAGCTTTGACCTCATCTTTCTTGTATTTCATCTTTGCAGCAACAGGTGCATTTGAAGGAGGCTCCACCACTCTTCCCTTTACATAGTCCATAGCATCATTCTCTTCCAAAGTCAAATCCAAATTCATCTTCCATGCATGATAGTCGGATTTGTCCTTGAGCTTATCCTTGGATTTGAAGTATGATGTAGTTGCCATTGAAGCTAGACCAATATTCTTGTCCAACAACTCTTTTCTTAGTGATTGTTTTTCTCTCTCTTGCTTGGGCTTTGTCTTCACCCGGGCTTTGATACCATGTTAAATTTAGTTCACAATGGTATGTTCTATGCTTAGCACAATTACTTCAATGTTTCTTAAGCAGCGCAATAGCAATTTCCAATTTAGATTTCTAGTAACAATCACATTGACAGTAAAAGTAGACAAAACATTAAACAATATGCAGAAGACAAGCCAAGACAAGAGGACACTAGATTTGGTTGATGCTAAGGAAAAAACCCCAAGATGGGGAAAACCCTTTGATCAATTCTTCTTATTATTATATCAAAATGCTCAACAAAGAGAGAGAGTACAAAGGACAAATTGACTTGCCCAATTCATAGTCAAAACAACCCTATCAATTTTTGCAGTCAAACTTTAGCCCTAACCAGAAAGTCAACGTTGGTCAAAGCAACAATAGAATGTCCTCAAAACAACTCGGTCTTCCCTAGTCAAACTTGACCTGATCAGGAGGTCAAAATCAACCCAAAACAATGACAAAGTTAACAGTCAAACTGCTGTTTGAAATCTGCATTCAAACTGTTGGCTGAAATCTGCCGATAAACCTGCAATTTGGTTTGTTGTCAAAGTGCTAAGAAAACCTTGTTTTCTATGCTAAAAGCTGCAACCTGCTGAGACATAAATATCCCTAAAAGATCAAAGTCAAATGATGCCCAAAAGGTGCTGGTCAATTCTGGTCAAACTGCAGTCAACTCTGTAATTTCGGTCCTGTAATTCAGCTTTTGAAATTATAGGGTAAGTTCCTCAGATAGAACACCCAATGTAGTGCGAACCAATGAGAGAAGGAGAGAGAATGTGTGAGTGAAGAAGATGCCAAATGAGGTGAAAGGTCACTTGTATTTATACAAGCTGTTGAGGGTAAAGTGACACATCCATTGGGCTTTCTAAGCCTACATGATGATTTGGTCGACCTTAACAATTTGCACATGTGTGGGCATAAATTCAAAATCACACTTCTGCTTGTCCAAATGAGATGATCTTTACAACAATTTTGGTCCTCTCGGAAAGAGGAATTTAATGCAATCATCATCTCCATCAAATGAGCTATCCTAAGGTGGAATTTGGCCCTAGTCACCAATTTTAACACCCAACCCTTTTTGCTGTCCCAGAAAATACTTAGTCGGAATTTGGTCCCGTAGCCAAAAAGATAGAAGAATTGGCTTGGGTGGAATCTTTCACCACTGAAACCAATCAGAGAAAAAGAGGTCTTAAAACTCTTCAAGAGCCTTCGTCCAAAATCAGAAAGAACAACAATCCATGATGATCATAATGAATCTCCTCTCTCCTTTTTATACATTCTCTTTGGGTTTTTTCCCTCCTAATTTCAATTTTGAGTGACTAGCAAGTTTCCCTCAATTTTCCCCAAATTAACTATTATTATCTAATGTTACTTAAGTAACATTAAATAATGATTTCCCCCTTTTCAAATGACTATAGTGTATGAAGCTAAATAGGCTACTACCCCTTGGGAAATTAATTTGAAGAGGACATTATAGCGCCCCCTTTCCAACATAGCTTGTCCTCAAGTAGTTGCACATTGGGGTGTTGCAAGATCTGTTCTCCTTCCCATGTGGCATCCTCTTCAGGCAAATCCTTCCACTTGATAAGATATTTTGAGATCATTCTCCCCCTCAATATCCTCTCTCGTACAACCATGATATCTTTCGAAATCAATACCCATTACCTCTCCTCGTCCAAAGGGGGTAGCTTAGATGAAGTAGTGACTTGTTGACTGAACACCTTCTTAAGGCATGATACTAGAAGACATTGTGGATTTTGCTTCTCTCTGACAACTCCAACTCCAAATCTTCTGATTATTTTGTAAGGCCCATCAAATCTTGGTTTTAGCTTCTTTGCACCACTTCTTTTTAGTGACGACTATCTATATGGCTACAATCGTAGGAAGACTAAATCTTCTACATCAAAGTTGTGTTATACTCTGTGCCTATCCACATACATCTTTTGCTAGTTTAGGGTGGTCTGCAGATTCTCCTCGAGGACCTTAAGGATGTCTTGGATTTCTTATATCCAATCTTTGGCTTTTGGAGCCTTGCTATCCCTAAATGCCAAACTGATAAATGATGGAGCATCGTACTCATACAATGCCCTGAATGGGGTCATCCCAATGGATAGATGATAAATGGTGTTGTAGCAGTGTTCCTTGAGATGTAACCATTTGATCCATGCCTTTTGTTGTCCTGACACATAGTTACGTAGATACCTCTCAACCCTCTTATTCGTAATTTCAGTTTGACCATCTGTTTGAGGATGATAACCGGTAGTAGGGGTCAATTCTACTCCCACCAATCTAAACAACTCCTGCCAAAATGTACTGATAAACTTGCCATCGCGATCACTAACTATATTTTTAGGTAGCTCATGGAGTCTAAACACCTCCTTGAAGAACAAGTCTGACACCTGTGTTGTCTTATAATTTGATGAAATTGCAAAGATATGTGCGAACTTGGTCAACTTGTCAATTATCACGTAGATGTAATCCCTGCCCTGTGCCTTGGGTAGACTTGTGATGAAGTTCATCGATATGCTCTCCCACTTTTGCTTTGGAATTGGCAAGGACTATAGCAATCTTGCAGGGGGAGTATGCCCGAGCTTGTTTTGCTGACAAGTCATGCACTCCCTTACGTGCTTCAACATATCATCCTTGAGGCCTTTCCAAGAAAACCTCTCTGATATGCCCGTAAGTTTTGAAGAACCTTTGGTGTCTTGGCTAGTTGTGTGTCATGTGTGGTCTTCAAGATCTTCTCCTTGAGAGTGGGATTTTGGACCAAATATAACCCGTCTTTATGGAAAATGACCTCATCTACTATTTTGTACCTATCATCTTGGATGAGATCGTCCATTAACTCACAAGCAAACTCGTTTTTGGAATTTTCTACCAAGAGGTGGGCTTTATAAATCAATAAATAGAAACTTTTAATATATAATATATAAATAAATAAACAATAAATAATAGCAAATAAACAAAATAAAAAATAATAAACTGAAGTCCTGAGTAGATATATATAAAAATAAACTATAAAATAGTAAGAATAAGTAAAGTTAACAAAAGTAAAAAAAAAACAAAATAAGCAAGAGTTAAACTAAGAAAAATGTTGAGTTAAGTAAAACTTAAGACAAAGAAATAAAAGTTGGCATGTTGACACATGGATTGTGTGCATGCGGATCCCTTTCCAATCCCCTTCCATTTTTGGAACAATTTGTTCTATTTAATGGACGAAAAGGGAGAGGAGAAGCATTCATTCTTTTCGAAGGAGAGTGTTGTGAGACAAAGGATTCCTTGGCAGTAGTAGTTGATCGAGGGCTCAAGGGTGACCAATTGTAGAAAGAATCTATGCAGCTGCGCGTATGGTTGGGTGGAGAGTCGTCCCCAAAACTTTGTTGGCGTCAGCAAGATCTGGGTAGTGTTACAACTTTGAAATAACCAGTAAGGTATATCGTCGCTACAGGTAAGTCTTCTCTGCTAATGGTTTCGAAATTCTATGCTAATTAGTTGAATAGTTTGTGTTGATCAATGTTAAAATCACGATATTATCGTATAATCGCGATATTTTCAACAAAAAGATAAAATCGCGCTTAGTAATTGAAATTTTTTTTTTTTGCCCGATTTTTTGGGAAAAAATTATGGGGAATTTTTTTTTGAGGAGGAGGTGACCCAAGCTACTCCTGTCACAAGTAGAGGACGTGGTCTACCTCTTGTAGCTCCTAGTTCTTCAACTTCTAGAGCACAACAGACTCCATAGTCTACTGTGGCCTGCCAACTCCACCGACATCTACATCTAGAGGGGCAAAGGAAATCAGTAGTATTAGACTTTAGTTATTTGGTTCATTTCATTGTATATGACATTATGACTATGAGATACATTATTATATTTTTTGTTGATATTTTGAGGTTGAGTTGGGACTCGAGAGTCAGGACTTACTATTCAGGACACGATTCACTATTATGTGTGATTTTAGCACTAGAAATGATATTAAACATATTATATATTAGTTCTTTTATCATATTTATGTGTCAATGTATTTATTTTATGTTGTAAATGGTTTAGATATTACAAAAATTGAAAAAGAATGAATATTTTTGTACCAAACGATTTTTTCCCGATTATTACCGATTTTTTCCTAATTATTACGTTTTTTTTCCGATTTTTTCTTCGCGCCGATATTATCCCGATAACAGTGCAACATTGGTGTTGATAATTAATCACATAAATTGATGTAATTAGTTGTATGTTGAATTATGGATTGTTACATGTCATGTGCGATCTTCAAGGTCTTCTCCTTGAGTGTGGATTCAAGGACCAAATACAACCGGTCTTTATAGAAAAGTACCTCATCTACTATTCTGTATTTATTTTATGTTGTAAATGGTTTAGATATTACAAAAATTGAAAAAGAATGAATATTTTTGTACCAAACGATTTTTTCCCGATTATTACCGATTTTTTCCTAATTATTACGATTTTTTTTCCGATTTTTTCTTCACGCCGATATTATCCCGATAACAGTGCAACATTGGTGTTGATAATTAATCACATAAATTGATGTAATTAGTTGTATGTTGAATTATGGATTGTTACATGTCATGTGCGATCTTCAAGGTCTTCTCCTTGAGTGTGGATTCAAGGACCAAATACAACCGGTCTTTATAGAAAAGTACCTCATCTACTATTCTGTACTTGTCATCTTGGATGAGATTGTCCATTAACTCACAAGCAAACTTGTTTTTGGAATTTTAAACCAATAGGTGGGCTTTCCATTCTCTTGTGATCTCCATGAGTGAACATGCGGCCCATTTCCTAGAAAGTGCATCAACCACAAATGTTCTTCTTGCCCTTCACATACTCCATATCAAAGTCATAGGCCTGAATCTTACCTACCCATTTATGTTGTCTTTCATTCAAGTCCTTTTGCTCCAAGAAGTGTCATAAGCTATTGTGATATGTTTTGTCCACAAACTTTCCCTCTACCAAGTACTGTCTGAACTTCGTCAAAGCATGCATAATGGCAAGCATCTCTTTGTCGTGGATGGAATAAATCTCCTCTATATCTTTAAGTTTCCGACTTTTGAAGGCTATCGATTGTTTATTCTACATGAGTACAACTCCTATCCCCTCACCTGAAGCATCACACTCCAATACGAAGGCCTGGTTGAAGTCAGGAAGTGCTAACACTTGGCATGAGTTCATTACCTCTTTGAGCTTGTTAAATGCCCTCTCAGACTCCTTGGTCCATTTGAACGCCCCTTTCTTCGTCAAGTTTGTTATGGTGCGCCTATCTGAGAGATTCTCTTAACGAACCTCTTGAAATAGCTGCAAATCCCAAAGAATTCCCTTAACTCGGTGAGGTTCCTGGGCATGGGCCAATTTAGTATGGCCTGTATCTTGTTCTGATGTACCTATACCCCTGCGCACTTACCATGTGGCCCATGTAAAGAATCTCGGTCATCCTGAGCTCAGACTTTGATGCCTTGGAATAAAGTGACCGCTCCTTCATAAGACTCAAAATCTCATCCAAATGTCCCAAATCCTCCTCCCATGTTTTGTTGTATATAAGGAGGTCATCAAAGAATACAAATAAGAACTTCTTCAACTATTTGTTGAAGATGTAATTTATGCAGGGCTAAAAGGTGGTCAGTGCATTGGTCAACCCAATTGGCATGACCAAGAATTCAAAATGCCCATAGTGGCACCTGAAGGTTGTCTTATGCACATCCTGCTCTTAGACTCGGATCTAATGATAACTTGATCGAAGATCAATCTTTAAGAAATACACTACTCCATGCAACTCATCCAACAACTCATCAATCCTGGGGATGGGGTACCTGTTTTTGATGGTCTTCTTGTTCAAGTCTCGGTAGCCAATGCACATCATCTAGGTACCATCCTTTTTCTTCACCAAAACCACTGAGGAGGTGAATGGATTGTAACTAAGTCTAATGTGGCCCATGGCTAACAGTTCCTTGATGGCCTTCTCTATCTCATCCTTGAATTTATTTGAATGCTTGTAAGGTATGGTGATCCCTAGTTTGGCCCCCTCCTTTAGCTTTATGGTGTGCTCAAAACCCCTATCAGGAAGTCTCCCTGGGGGAATATCTCCAAAAACTTGGTCATGCTTATTTAGTAATAACTGAATATTTGCTTGATACTGTTGGCTGCTATTTGATGACTTCTGACTTGTAATTAGACATTTTGCTGCACAAGCTACATCTCCATACCTGAATATAGCCTCCATTCTCTTAGCTGATACAATTTGAGGAGCGCCATTGGACATACCCTGCAACATTACCTTATTGCCATTGGATGCCCTGAATTCCATCTCCATTACTTGGTAGTTCATTGATAACTTCCCGAATGAGTATAACCATTGTACCTCCAATACAACATTGGTGTCTGCAAGATCTACTACATAGAAGTCATCGATAAATGTGTAATTGGCAATGTTGAAGTAAGTGGTAGCTTCGAAAGGTCTTCTGCACAGGCTTGGTTTCTTAACATGTGGAAGACATTATTTGCCTCTTCTAGGTGCTTACTTGGTGGAGTATGTGATTTATGTCTTCTATCCTAAGTTTAACTTAGGAAAAGTACAATAATTAAAGTAAAATAGTTATTGTGGACAATTGAGTCATTTTTTAAGGACAAATAATTTAATTATTTAAGTGACTTGGAAATAATCTCAAACATTGATCTACAAGATGGTTCTAGAAGGAAGATTGGGGTTAGGGATTTTGACTCAATGAAGACTATAAAGGGAGCCTACTGAGGAGGTGAAGACGCAAGTTGTGTGAGCGAGTCATCATCATAGAAAGCCATTTTCTCTAAGTGTGAGTGGCTCTATGGACTAGGAGTGTAGAGAAGGAGAAGTGCGAGAGAATTAGGGTGAATCCAAGAGGGCCGAGTAAGAGGAGATTGCAGGGCCGAGTTGCGAAAGTATATCGATTTTGTTCGGAGGAGGCTGAGTTGCTGGAGGGTCAAGTTTTCCCTAGCACGCATCAATGGCACGCAAGGAGGGCACAGTTCAAGCTTTTGGCTGAGTATTTGGGCCGAGTTATCTAGGCTGATTTCATCTAGAGGATGATTTCCTAGAAGCCAAATTCTTTGGGCCAAATTCATTCTAAGGGAGTCGTGTTACAGGTGTTGGAGAATCAAGTATGGCAACTATTTAACAATTCTCCTTATCCTTGATAAAAACTTATGAACTTATGTTATTTTCTTATATTCTTTGTTAGATTCTTTTCATCAAACAATTATCAAGATCATAAACCATGAAGATCATAAAAGACAATGGACACAAATATAGGCTCCAAGTTATGGAAAAAACCCAGAAATAATCTTTTCTCTTCTTATAGAATCAACTCAAATGAGAAATCCAAGACCCAAAGACCAAAGTCAAGACTTCCTCCAAGCACCAAGTCAGCCCTCCAAGAACTCCTTCCTTAAGCAGGTCAAAGTCTTCAAAGTCAATGAAGGTTAACCTCTTCAAAGTCTGCTCCAATCAAAGTTTTGGCCCTCACTTCAGGTCTGCAACTTTGGCCTACAACTTTCGACCCTGTAGTTCACAAAAAAACCCTAGACATTCGCACGTGTGGGCAAAAAATATCAATTTTTTGATCTTCTTTCTTTGCTTTGACTTTCTCCTTAGCTTCTTGACTTCACTCTAGATTTTCTTCTTTTCTTGTTGCAAATCGAACTTGTAAAGAGTGTGCAAATGAATCAAACTCTCTTCCTTTAAATACCCTTCTCATGTGGCTGAATAGGCCTCTTCTATCTAGGTTGACTTTTCACTCGTAGGGCCGACTTAGTCTTGGAGGTCAAATTTGACTTTCTAGAGACAAAGATAATATCTTTTACATGCTACAACTTGCCCAACTGGGACTTATACAAATGATAATGATTCTCTTGATTCCTGACAAATATTCTCTTGACTTGACAAATCCTAGAAGTATGAAGAACATGCTTGACCCAGTGACAAATCAACTTGAACATGAAACCCATACTTGAAAATAATATTTTTCTTTCTTTCTTCTTTTGCTTATAATATAAGATATACATAATGACATGAGTACAATGACAATTATGAAGACCAAAACTAGTTACATTTTCCAACAATAGGTTTCGGGATTTTGTATTTTTCCTTGTATCTCTATGGGTCGAAAAACCCAGATTTTCCATATAATTAAATGATGGAGAATTCTTGTGAGTGATTTATTTTGCAATTTGTAGGTTTTAACCTTGATAGAAATTACCTGCATACGAATTCTAAAAACAGAAAATAAATAATGGCAAGAACATAAAACATAAAACAGGTATATGCAGAGATTTTCCCTTGGATCCCAAAACTGGGACTACCAAATTGATTTTTCATTATATTCCTTTCAGTGTTACAATACATATCTTTACATGCTGAAACATTCATAAACCCTGGATTAGATCATAATCATAGTTCCCTTGATCGGATCTACAAAATACCATGGGCACAAAAGCATCATGCCCAAAACCATGTGCAAAACCCATGCACAAAACCATAGGTAGGTCCACCCACCTAATATAGGGCCCATTTTTTTTTCCAGGGGTGCTACCCCAGACCTTGTGTAGGGGGGCTACTGCCTCCCTAAAACCCTCCGACAGGGGGGTTGCGCCCCCCCTGTGACCCCCTTGTTGCGCCCGACACTACGAACAGGGGGGGCTATGCCCCCTCTATAACCCCCCTGTGTGCGACTAGTCGTGGAAAAAATATAACACACACCCAATATTCTCCCACTTGTTTTCTTTTCCACACAGGGGGTCACAAGAGAGCTTAGTCATTGGTCCAACCCTGCAACACCCATTGTTTTTCTACACCAAGAGAACTTCTCAGTGCTCACAAACTTCGTCAATGCATCTGCAACATTCCTCAAAATGTCCACCTTTACTAATAACACTTTTTTCTCCTCAACCATATCCCTCACAAAGTGATACTGAACATCAATGTGCTTTGTTTTTGAATGATACGCTGGATTCTTTGCCACGAAAATTGCACTTTGGCTGTCACAGTCTATCCTTATAGCTCGCTGTACTAACCCCATACTTGAACAAAATTTCTGCAACCAAACTGCTTCCTTGCTTGCATGAGTGGCTGCCATGTATTCTGCCTCTGTAGTTGAAAGTGCCACTACAAATTGTCTCTTACTCATCCAACTGACTGCACCTCCAAATAGGTTAAACACATACCCACTTGTAGATCTTCTCTAATCTAGATCTCTTTTCAGTCTGCATCAACAAACCACGAATGTCCAAAACTCTATCTAATCTTGGTCTTCTTTGGTAGCACAGACCATAATCGCTAGCACCACGCGAGTACCTGAAAACCTGCTTCACTGCTGTCCAATGCTCCTTCCTTGGTTTTGGCATAAACCTGCTCAATACTCCGACTGCATGTGCAGTGTCTAGTCTAGTACAGACCATTGCATACATTAGGTTATCGACTACACTTGCGTATGGAACACGGGACATGTCCTTTTCCTCTTCTTGTGTCTTGGGGCACTGTTCAACAAATAACTTTACACCTACAGGAATAGGAACCTTCACCAATTCACTATCTTGCATATTAAACTTCTGCAGTATTGTCTCGACATACTTCCTCTGGTTTAACGAGAGCTTCCTCTTTGCCCGATCTTGTTTAATTTCCATGCCCAAAATATAGTTTGCAGCACCAAGATCCTTCATGTCGAATTTGGAGGACAATTGGGCCTTCAAATCTTGGATAATTTCTTTGTCATTTCCAATCAACAACATATCATCCACATACAAGACCAGATAATAACACGGTCACCAATTAATTTAAAATACACACAATGATCTGCTTTGCTTCCGGTGAAGCCAAGTCCCCGTATATACGTATCAAATTTTTGATACCACATCCTTGGTGACTGTTTCAACCCTTCTTCATATGCCTTTTGCCTTATTTTTTTCTTCATAACTGCTCGGGGCTCCAAGGGATGAGAGCACGATGTGTAGGATATAGCAGTGGATATCCCCTTATGGTGGGGTAGTTCGTCACCCACTAGGGGTTGGGACAATCATGGATTCCTTAACGATGGAGGGGCTTGTATAGGGCCCATAGGAAGGGTGATAGCCATAGATAAGAGGTAGAGTTGATGTTTGGCTTTTTCCCATGTGCTAAATATGTATGTCTCGGCTACCTTTTGCATTTTGTGGTACATTTTGTATTGAGAGTGGTCAAAATATGCTTTTTTCTTTTTTTTAGCTGCATCAACCTCCGTGGCATCATTCCAGGCCTGACCCAAGGTGTGGACACGGGGAGGGGGGAAGCTAACTCCTTGTGGACCCAATGGACAAATGTGGACCCGGATGGAAAAAGTGATGAATGGGTTTATAATAAGTAGAGGGGAGGTGATGTATATGGTGTCGGGAAGCGGGACCACGCAAACAAAATCGGGTTTTCCCATGTAGTGGCATCCCTATAGTTTGGTAGTCAGTAAAGGAAACCCCATGAGACTAGCATACATGGTTAACCATCAAATCGGGGAAAGGAGATGAGTACAGACCTAGCCCACTCTTTCCGCCGAATCCCCCTACTAATCCATGCCCAAAAGTGTCCATGATAAGTAAACAAACATACCCAACTACACATTGAAAAGCCATACCTTCGGGGTTGGAGTGCCCACCTTCGAACATACGATCATAACAGATGGGCAAGGGACCACATGGCTGGCTCAGGTGGTGGAGATAATGACACATCGAACTATCCGGTGGCTGCAAGGGGCTGTTGGCTTCCGGCTGAGGACCATCTAGGAGAAATTTTTTCCCCTATGGATATCACCCACAAAGTGGTGGGTAACAGTTACCCTCAATAAAATGTCTTAGATTTTTTAAAAATGTTCTCTATTGACATTTTGCAGTGATTTGCCATTGTTTTTGGGAAGATGTTTTGTAATTTGAGGGTTTATTGCATCATAATTTAGTTTACCGTTAGTTTAATTCAGTTTAGAAATTAGAGGTTTGTTTATCTGTAGGTTGGTTTCTAAAGAAAAATGGATAATAATATTTTGGAAAAGAAAATCAGAGTTCTGGGCTGCAACTGTTGGAAACTACTGGTAAGTTTCTTGGCAGTTTTTAGAAACAGCTGGAAACCACTGGGCAGTTGCCTGCCCGTCTGTAGATACCAAAATAATAGTTTCCATGGCTTGGCTGTTTCCAGAACTGAAAATCCATACAGGGACTACTGAAAACTGCATCTGGGATTGCACGGAAAACACTTTACAATGGATTGGAATATTTTTACCATTTTCTGAGCTTAAAGTAAGTTTGTAATTCTTTTGCCTTCTGGTTACTTAGGTTAATGTCAAAGTTGTTTCTCTTGCATTTTACCATGGGAGAACAAGTTTGTTTAACGACAGTTGATAGTCATGGCACAATTATTATTGTAACATTGTTAGATGCACATAATTGTTTAGGTGTGCAGACTGGATTAAGACTCACTTGCGGGGTGTTTGTTTAAAATGCATTATCGAGGAATGGAATTGAAGGGGTATGGGAAGTCTGCCTTTTATAAGACAGTTTAATTCTTTGGTTTGAACATAATGGATATTAGACAGACAGTTTTGTTGTGCTTATTGCCGTTTGGTTCATTGGGAAGGAAACCAGATTGAAGGGATATCGGGGAAACTGGAATTTCCAGAGAATGAGGAGTTAACAAAAGCATATGAGAAGTGGAGGTCCAAACCATATGCCTTGACTGTACCATTGAGGATAGCAGCTCTTCGTGGTTCAGTGCCACCAGCATGGATTAAGGTATTTTTCCAACCTTTCTTCACCCTTTTGAAATGCTTGGATGTTTATGTGAAATACCTTTATGATTTTCAGTATGAACAATTTCTGACCTTTCCATTATTGTTCAATGTTTTTTCAATAAGAAAATCCCAGGTTCGATCTTCATTGTTCTGTTTGACTTAACCTTTTGTTCTGATTCACAAATGAAAGCACGAGAATCAAATGAAACCAAAGACAAACCCAAATTCTGTAATAAGTTAATAACCCAGTTACAAGTGTGCTAGAGGCAGATAACCCTGGTGGGCTAGAGAGAGAGAAAATACAAAAACAAGTGTGCTACAGAAGAGATAACACACATGCTTATAAAGGAAAGAAATTCCTATTACAAGAGAATGACAAAGATATAGGTGATCTTAGGCATAAAACACAGTATAAGAGAGATTAGAAAGATCACAAGATTATGCAATACAAATGAGAGTAGTTATGTACTTTTTTACCAACTCAAGTCTCGACTCCCAATAGTGGTTAATTGTTAATGAGCCTACTTTTACAAGTGTGATGAGGCTGGGCTTATCCACTCCCTAGTATTACAATAAATGATAATAAAGGATCAAAGGATGGCCTTAGCCATGATTATAAATATGTTAATGATATATATGAATATAGTGTGACCACGTGAAGATTACACCCATAATTCTAACATGCCCCCATCAAATCAACAGGGGCCATGGAGAGAGAATTATCTCAAGAGATTTACTTACCCCCTTCCCCACAATACTGAAAAAGGGTATGACCATCATATTTCTCCCCCAAGAATCCATTGGGATCCTCAACAATAGAAATCATGCTCCAGAGTGACTTAGGGGGGAGATCCTGGGATTTTGCAGGAATACCAGCAACTTGAGTAATAACATTTTTAAGGTATGGACATGTCCTTCGACAGTTTATGATGTTTTAAGCTTTTAACTTGCTTTTAGTCTGGACATATAATTTGTCATATTTTTGGATCAAATCTGGAGTTACAAAACAACTGTGTTTGTTTTTAAAGTTATAATAAAAGTCCTTAATTCTTTTTGCCAAATTTGATGGCAAATTGTATCAATTTTTACAGCAACATTTTTTTGAATTTCGTTGTTTCTGAATTTAAATACAAACACAAACCAGGTGACTTAGTGTTGATGATTTGAGCAGCAGACAGGTATTTCTGCAGAGGCTAAGTGTCAAGCATGCAGGAGTCGTTTAAAACCTCTGTAGTTACTTGCTTAATTTATTAATTGACTTTTATGGTTCTTTCCTAGGTCTAACTTAGGAAAAATACATTGATTAATTAATTAATTAATGTTGGCTATTGGGTGAAAGTTTTCTAAAGAAAAGTGAATTATTTACTTTAGTGAATTATATCTAATCTCTACCTTTGATCTCAAGTGGGTTAGGATTTAATCCTAGCCATTTATCACTTAGGAGATTAGGGTTAGGGATCTAGTTCAATGAAAAATTATAAAAGAGAGCCTAAGTAGAGGAGGAAGACACATCGAATCATTGAAAGAGAAATTTTCTCAAGTGAAGAATGAGAGGCTTGGGGCTAAAAAGAAGGAAACGCTGCGGCAGAAAATTTCAAGAGAGAGGAAACTTGTGGAGGCCGATATCTTGGAAGGCCAAATTTGTAGGGGGGCGTAGATCCAGCTTGGAGGCTTGTGCAGGGGTCCATACGAGATATGAACTACCTAAGGGTGAGTGGTTCATCTAGTGCGCTGGCTTTATGAGGCTAGGAGAGAGGAAGCTGAATTGCAGATTGGGGAAGGTGAATTTTCAGGGGGCTAAGTTTTCCAGAGGGCCAAGTTTTTCTAGGGGGTTGAGATTCCAAGTTCCATTTGTTGTATAAATTTTGTAATTCTATGTGGGCCATTTTCCCTATAAGGGAGCTCTTATTTATTCTGCGTAATAGAAGTGAAGGATAAATTGGAGGGTTTAAATTTTCTGTTGTGTGATTGATTTTCTATTTGTGCTTTCACTGCAAATTTATTGTTAAAATACCAATGTATTTTTATTTAGCAATTTAGAAAATAATTTACTGGGTTAAAATAATTTTTTAGGTATTAAATATTGTTGGGAATGTTGAAAATACTAGCGAGAAAAGGGTTCCTTGATTTGTGCCTTAATCATAGAAGCCAGAATGAGTTCCTTCTTGTGCATTGTTAGAGAATCAGAAAGGCAGAAAGATTTCCTTATCTAGATAATTATTTATGATTTCTTTGTATTCTTATTTTCTTCTTTTATCTTCTTATCATCAAGCAACTACCAAAACATAAATGCATGAAGATCAAAACAACAAGGAAACAGGATATAGGCTCTCCGCCAGGGCAAAACCCCTCTCCTTCCTTTGATGGGATTTATCTTCTTCAAGCCTTTTTCTTCTACTTTTCTTGCCTTTGCACTTCCTTGGATTGTAGATCAAACCTCTTGCTTGAATGTGTCACAATAGGTTGAATGCACTGCTATATATAGTGGTTGAAGCTCCCTAATAAGGCCGACTTAGTGGAGGAGGTTTACATGACCAAATCACATGAAAATAATTTTTATTTTTTTATACAAAATGCCCAGTGAGGGTCTAGGACACGATGACAATGACAATGACTCATGACTCAACCATAGAAGCATACAATGGGTGCTTTGACCTATAAACATAATAGAATGAGCATGAAACCCATGCTTTATATGTTAAAATATGAAAGTTCTATGTAAAAACTTGATTTTTTTTTGTAGAAACTTGAAAGTTTTATGTAGAAAATTGAATGTACTTTGCAAAAAGTTGAATGTACTTTGCAGAAAATTGAATGTACTTTGCAAAAAAATGAATGTTTTATGCTGCGACTTGAAAGTACTTTGCAGAAAACTAAAGGTTCTATGCTGTTACAATTACTTAGAATGCAAATTTCTTCTTCAAAACTTTTCAGATCAATAGTTGTAGATAGAACATAAACTTAAGGATCATATGAAGACAACCAAACACAAATATGAGACACTGAGATTTAGGTCCAATGACTAGGGCAAAACTCCTCAAAGGGAAAACCCAAACGATTCTTCTTCTATTAGATTTCTTCAATTGTTCAACAGAGTACAAACACACACACACACACACACACACACACACACACAGAATGAATAAAGTCACCAATGTCTGATCAATTTGCATCTGAAGTGCTCTTGCTCTTTGTTTGAAGATCTCCTCCTACACTTGCTCCAACTCTTTACTTTCTCTCACACTTCTTTTTGCACACACTCAACACTTGCTCTCTTTCTTCACAATGAATATGCTACTCTCAACTCTCGTTCTTTGCTTGAAGATCTCCTCCTACACTTGCTCCAGCTCTTTACTTGCTCTCATACTTCTTTTGCACACACTCAACACTTGCTCTCCTTCTTCACAATGAATATGCTACTATCAACTCTCACTTTCTCTTGTTTAAACTTTAAATAGATGAGAAAGGAGAGGAGTTACAACACAAATTCATGCCTTGAGCCAACAATAGGAGAATCAAATTCCATGAGGGAGGAGTTACTTGAGGAGAAGTGTGACTCATCTCAAGAATAGAGAGAGAGGTACACTTGTCTTGAGGAGTTACAATTCGAATTAGGGAGAGAGAGAGTTACATTTAGACTATTGGAAATACTGAGAGGGGTGATGAATCAATTTATATTTACAATTGTTATTTTTTACCAGTTAAGATCACTTATAATTAAAACACAAAATGAACAATGATAGAATAATAATTGTATTAATCAGAAATATTGAGGACTCCAATACTCTTTTTACAATAAATCAAATGCAATAATGTTTAGGGCTCCAACCCTAGATGAAGACACCAATCTCCAATCCACCAGGCCTTAACCTATACTCTGCCAAGCACCAACTTGGACTTCACGAGGCTCTAACCCTCTCCACTGGCACAGGCTCCAACTTGATCTTCTTGAGGACTCTTATCCTCTAGGGCTCCAACCCTATGCTTCAATTCTTCAAGATAAGTTCAATGGTTCTTCAAGGCTTCCTCAATGCCTTCTGCAACAAGTCCTGACAATATCTTCATGTTTGCCTTCAATTATTCCCTCGCTTAGCTCATCAATGACAACTTTATTAATCACTGAAGGAGTCTTCAAAGCTCTTCATGTCACCCAAACTATTTCTTCCAAGGTTACTCCATGACGCGTTCAATCATGCATCAAGGTCTCCAAGAATCTTCAATAAGTTGTTCCAAAAGGGTCCAATCAATATTCTTCAAAGTCTGTACCAAACAATTCTTCAAGTGCCTGCTCCAACAACTTCTTTAATGGATCTCCAACAATGCATAATAATTTCTTCAGTTTGTTTTGCCCTAATCAAATCTTCAATACTTCTTCAAGGGTTCAAGGGTTGCTTTACAATGATCCTTTTCAAACAAAAGACTGTCACGGTTCCTCCAAACGATGCCCAATGAACTGCTTCAATTGATGTCTCAAGACTGATCTAAAATATGCTCCAAGGGTCCTCCGTGAAGATGTCTTCAATGGTCTTCAACACAGCTACTTCAAGGTGCTGCAACTAGGTGTGCAAATGATGTATCACTTATCAAATCCAAAGGCTGCTTCTACAAGTCTACAAAAATCTCCAGATAGGTAATTTGAACAAGTTGAGATGCTTTTCACAACAGGTATTGTAGTGTGTAGTTTTCCTGAAGTTTGCAAGAAGATTTTCCCTTTGGTCCTTTCAAAAACTACTTCTACAGGTGCATGTTGCAAAACAAATCCCTTGTATTCCCAATATTATTGCACACAAAACGCTTCTATAGATCTGAGTCAAAAATAAAATAAGCTAATTTCCTTTTCCATGCTTTCAGAATTTCAAATTGGACTGCCTTTTATTTCTTTGCTCAACAGACTTCAAATCCGACTGCCTCTTATTTCTTCGCTCAACAAACTTTAAATCAGATTGCCTCTTATTTCTTCACTACATAGGTTAAACGATTAAAAAAAAAATGCATGGAGAAATTCTTCAGTTTGGTCTGAAATTTATAGCGGTGACTCGACTTCCTTATAGTTCACGAGAACCTTATCCTTCACTTTATTACATTTTTTAGATTTTTTCATTCAGAGTGTTCTACTGTCAATATATATATCAATATATAGTATATTGCTTATGTGGAAAGGTATGTCGGATGGTTTAATGAGTTGAGTTGAAGTCGAATTAGGAGTATATTAGTAATTTTATCATGTTTTCCAGCCACCCAATAGGAGAGTAGCAAGAGGATTTTTTTTTATATAGGAAATAAAGAGATGTTAAGGATCAAGGTTTCAAGATTGTGTCAAATAAATAGGAATAGAAGCTAGACCCCCCTCTTTTTATTATTTTTATTTTTTATTATTATAAATTTTTGTGTCAAGTAAATGGGGATTTTGGAATTTTGGATTTAGGTTTAGGTTTTCAAGATTGAGGACTTGGGGTTAAGGGTTTAGGGTTGTAGCAGTCTAGGGATTTCATTAGTCATTAGGGTTTCATTAATAAAGGCTTAGGGTTTAAGAAACTTAGGAAGTAATATGCACTTTTCATGTGACTTTTATTGGAACTAGGTATTATAGTCAAATGTGGGGATCAAGGTAGGACTTTAATGGTTCTTTATATTAGGATTCATCATTTAGGTTTTAGCAATGCATTTTGGCATTAAGGTTTGATCATCATAGCTAGGGTTTCATTATCATAGATAGGGTTTTGTGTTGGGACTTTTAGGATAAGAACTAGGGTTTTAGCCATCTTCGACAATGCCATATTGACATCAATGACAACTTTGACTAACATAGACATGAGAAAAAATTTGGTGAGAGTCACAAATCGAAGTGAGGGAGTTACAAGTGCATTACAAGTGCATTTAATGAGGAGTTACACTTTTGCCATACATCGAATTATAGTGGGAGAATTACATTCTCTTAAGTGTGGAGTTACTATTTTATTCCAAGAGAGAGGTTTGATTTGCCAAGTAAGAGATTGTCAATTTAATTGACTTATTCCATGAGACTATTGAGAATTTATTTTTATTAATCCATTAAAGGTGAATTACTTTAGACTAGTTTATAAATAATAGTAGTAAAGATAAAATATTAATTCTTGACCTGTATAATCATGATTGATTTGATTTTAAAGTGGATTCCGTCATGATTGATTTGATTTTAATGTGGACTTCATATGTCGAGATCATCTTTGATCATTTAGACATGAATTTCTATTTTTGAAAAGTCACTTCCAAATTGAGATGTGACTTACTATTTTTAGAAAGTCATTAAAATTGTTAGGAATGAAATTTTATTAGAGGTGGTTTAAACAAAACTAAAAGATATGATTTATTCTAGGAGAAATTCATCTCTGAACTGCCAGATTTTACAATAATTTTTTTTTTCTTCTTTTTATAAATACAAATGAATTACATCATGTCATGAGCTAGACAACAGTTATGAAGACCGATACTAGTTACATTTTCAACACTCCCTTTGAACTAGGGAGGTATTCATAATTATTCAACTGGTACAAGGATGACCTCAATTTGAAGTGTTCCAAGAAGAGTAAAACAACATATAAATGCTAGATACCATCAAGGTCAAAAAAACTGCCAAGGTATCAATCAAGTGTCATCAAGGCTATTTTCCAAGACACTAACTCAATAGGGACTAAGGTGTCATCAAGGCAACTTACCACTATAGGTACTGTTGCACCCATTTTTTCAACATTCCAAGGAAGCAAGATCCAAAGACTTAAAAAGATTTTTTTCAAAGTTAGAATCATCAACCAATAATTTGTCATGTCATTGTAAACCCATTCTGCAAGTTTGTAATGTAAATAATGCTAGTACGACCGTTAAATTATGTAACAACCTAGGTAAACCTATGATTTTTGCGACAAATTTCATCTTAGGAGGTTTTTTGTCTTACTGATTATCCTGTGTTTCTAAACACAGATGATTGGCAAAGTTTTTCCATCCAGCCTCACCCCAAAGCTAGGGTGGAATTTATTGTCGAAGTCGTAGGTGAGTCCTAGTGTTTTGGTCAAGTTTATTGTAAAAGTGATTTGGGAATAATTTAAGCTAATTGGCTAAATTATTTTATTACAAATCACTTGGTCTACTAAATCATATTGTGTCGCAGAATTGGGTAAACATTATGAGGGTTTATAACGAACGGGCATTCCCCCTTTGAGGGTTGAATTTGTAAAATCTTATGTAAACAATATTTTTAGTGCATGGTCCCTCATACTTAGATACCATGGCTAAAATATTTGAGGGTGGAAAAATAATTAATCCCCTCATGAGTCAATTAATTATTTTTTCTGGCAAAAATAAAATTAAATCCCAAGCTAGAAAATTAATTAATTTAGAGTCAAAATTAAAATGTTAGAGAAATTAATTTCTCCAAGTGGAAAAATACATGGGTCTAAAAGAAGTTCATTTTTGGAGGTCCCTCACCAAGGGAATACTGGAAATTTCAAGAAAATTTGGATCCTTAGACTTTCGTGGTTAAGTGAAAGTCAATTTTTTGAGGAAATTAATTCAAAATAATTATTTTTGAACTAATAAAAAATGGTTTTAATGAAAAATTCGAAAATTCTTCAAAATTAAGTATTTTCGACAACCGAGATTAAAAGTTGATTAAGGATTTGTCAATGGTCGAGATGATTTTGACAGGGATCAAGCTAACTAGCCATTATTTCTCTATAAATAGAAGGCATTTTGATTGTATTGGGATTATGATGATCTTTGGTTTGATGTAATTTTGTAAACGTTGGTGTGAAGGCACTGTCCTGTTGGGAATGTTGTGAATTCCATAATAAAAGACTTTGGGTTACAGTTCATGGTGTCTTTGTCTCATTGATCTGTGGTATGTGTTGGGTATGTGCTTTCCTATATTGCGCTTCAATATTATTTGAATCGTTATTTCATTTGTAGATGATAGGAACATGCTATTGGTAAGTTTTGGGTTTACCCTAGGTGATCCGATTCATTGTATGTTCTAACAATTTATTTTTAAGAATATATATAGAGTTTGCAGGTTCCCTGACCCTTGGGCTCCAAGTTCACAAACTGTGGGCACAGACTGACCTTGTTTGGACTTCGAATATTGTATGTGATTTTTTAAATTCGTTAAGGTTGTAGTGAATATCTATCTATTGAAATACATCTAGCCATTGTCAAAATTTTATTTAAAAATTATTCCTCAAAAATCTTTCGAGCATTGTACACTTGTATATTTTGTAAATAGATTTTGTGTAATAATTTTTTTTGTAAATAAATTTTATTTTTTAACCCTTGTTTTGCAGCTGAGGTTTGGGGTTTTTGGAATTTTTGTATATATTGGGGGTTTGTGCACTTGTAATTTTTTTTTGTGTGCAAGTGAGATCAAAGAAAATTTGCTGGATTAGAGCTAAATCTAGGTCCTTGAGGGTAATATCTAGTCTCTAGAATTTTTGCAGGGCCAACAACTAAAGAATTTTGGGTAAATATTGAAGATATGAAACAAAATCACTTTCATGGCGAGAGTTTCAATTTTTTTAGGGCCTCCAGGCCCAACGTCACCTTTTTGGGCCTAGCTTGGCCCCTTCCAACTTCAACGTCAGCCCTTTAGGCCTTCTTAGGGCTAGCTGCAGGCCTTCTAGGGCCTCAACCTGCCTTTGTTGCCTCTGTGGTGGGCTTGGATGCCCTCTAACCCCCTCGACCTCCTCGTTTAGGCCTACCGCAGGCTTGGTTAGCCTCTCTAGCCCTCCGCTCCCTTTTTCTTCTCCTTCGTCCTCCTCCACTCCCACTTCTCCTCATTCTCCTGCCTTCCATTCTCTTCTTTCCTTCTCGGCCTTCCCTTATTCCCCCTTCTCTCCCTCTGCCGTGGCCTCCAAACCTCCCCATCTGCTCCGTCTGCCTTCCCAAGCTCTACTGTAAGCCTATTTTGGGATTCCTCTCCTTGTCGACAGCCCCTTGTGGGGTTTTCTCCCTCTCGACAGGCCTTGAGCGGTCTCTTCTATCCCTCCTCCTTGCCTCGTTTGCCCTTTGGCATCTCTGTGGGTAAGCATTTGAATTCTGAAGCTAGTATTGATGTTTTTTAGTGAATTTTCAAGCCATCTTTGGTGGATGTTGACCCAAGCCATTGGACAAGTTGGGCAAGCTACTTCTAGGCCTTGTGCCTCAAGGGTTTGGTCTCTAGGCTCTATTTCCCTCACTTTTTTTTTGCTACAACACTCTGATCTATTCCTAACAGTGGCAAAAATCTTCATTTAAGTGCTATAATAACCAATCATAAGTTGCCTAAAGCATTGACAAATTTATTGCATAAGTTAAGCTCTCATAACTTGACTTGTTTTATGATTTGATTGACTACCACAAGGTTGCTAAAGTCTGAAATCATAACAGTGATTATAACATCGTAAAAGTGCTTAATTCATTCCTAAATTGGTCTTGGAAGTGGTTTTTTGGTGGTAGATTGCTTTGTTTGCATCTAGCATCACATATTACAGTTAAAGGAGCTCTAAAACATAAGTTACATACTGCTGTCATAACATTGGAATACAAGTTACATGAGTAATTTCCTTGCTTACGCTCTTGATAATAATTGTTCCTTGTATTCATGATTTTATGAGTTATTGTGAAGAAGGTTGCTAACATTTGGAATCTAACACATTTGTTGTTGTGAGATGGTTGAAGTTTCATAAGATCACATCTAATAAATCCACTCACTAAAGCTCTCTAATCTCAAATCACTTTGCATTGAATGGTTCAAGTTTCTTTGGGGATCTTGATCTACTTGTTCCTTTAAGTTATTTGCATTATTGTGTTGAGCATCTAATTGTCTAAAGAACATTGCTAATCTCAATAGGAATCATTGGATAATAGCTCTTGTTCTCTTTTTCCATCATTGGTTTGTGGTTGTTTTGAATCCTTGGCATATTGGCATTTACCTTGTCTAAATATCTTGAAAGGTTTCTAATTGTTTCAAGGAATCATCATTGGAACATCTTGAGTAATTGTTAGTGGCGTCTTGTATTGGAAATCATTGGTTAATCGTTAAGTGGATAAGTGATCTAAGTTCCCTTAATTGCTATCATTGGTATTGGTTAATATCTTGTGGAGGATATTTAGCCTTGTTCATGTTTGGCACTTGTCAAATTGGCACTTTCTTGTGGTTAAGATTGTATCTTTTATTTTTTATTTTTTTAACAAGATCAGATAGTGGATATATTACCAAAAGTTGTGGTCGAGCAAGCTCCTATTACAATCGACTGTAGCATAGAAGGAAATTAAGCAATGAGATGGGAGCGCAGTCCCTTCTCGTATGCATGTTTTCAAAACTTCATATATTTTTATGACTACTCTTGAGTACTGCCTAACATATTGACCTACTAATAAAGGAAATTTACATAACATTGATTCTCTGATAATTTTTCATGGCTTGTAGACTGACTGCTCCTGAGATGGCTGTTTCTTCTTGTCATAGTTGACCGAATTCTCACCTCCTTGGCTCATGGTGTTGTTTTTGAAGTATGTCGCTGCTTCCTCTAAGTGCTTGCATTTAGTTTTAGCGCATTAATCTCTTCTTTCTGCATTTCCATGTTCCTTTTCTGGTAGCTATACTCCATTCTCATTTCAAATCTGATATCTTTCAATGACTCTTGTAGTTGATTAATCATAAATTCGTTCGCTTTGCATGCTGGGCATGCATCATTCCTTGTTGCCTTTTCAATGGGGTTGAATTCCATTTGATTTGCTTTCTTCTTATTCCTCTTGTGCTGCTTGCTGTTCCTTGTGTTGTTGTACTTCCTGTGTCTTGTGTTGCCTGAAATATTCTTTCTTCTGCTGTTACTTCCTCCCTACCTTTTGTTTTGATCTTTAATGCTTGCTATAGCTTGGCGATCCCTAGTGTGACAGACAAGGAGGAGAGGCGCTGAGGGTGGAGAAGTAAAGAGGTGCAGGTGATCACTAGTGGAGGAGTGAGGTTGGTGGCTGGAGGTTTGCACAGCGTGGATGGCTGGAAGTTTGGAGGAGGAGAGGATATGCAGAGTTCGTGGGCAGTGAAGAGAGAACGAGAAGGGATTTAGAGAAGGCGGGGGCACTTGGAGCAGGGTAGGGGATATGAGGGGCGAGTGATGCAAACAACTTTGCCTGGGATTGGAGATGCGGGAGATGTTACATTTCCAAGTGTATTTGTAGAGGCTGGAGGCTGTCCAATGCCTTTCACTGATGGGATGGATTGCTGCATGGTTCTTGTGACCATGGTCGCAATCGTCCTTACTGCTAGCTCAATTGCGATTTTTTGATCTTCTATGATTTTTCCTCTGAATTCTCATGACCTCCTACTTAATTTTGCAGAGATATTCTTTTTGCTGAGATCTTACTACTTCTTTTAAAATTTCTTTTAGGAATGCATGCTGTTCCTTTTTTTTTGATAAGATTCATGCTTGTGATCTTTTGGAGGAGCTTATGGGACAGAGGTGTGATATTCCTCTTTGTTTTTCCGAACACTCCCTTCAGTTATTTTCACTGCTTGATTAGCAAAATGGTCTGCATGTTGGTTATGAGTTCGCGAAACATGTCTGAAGATCACATCTTCTAAGCCTGCTAAATTCTTCCTGATTCTCCTGTATGTTTTGTTCATGAATTCATTGCTTGGATTTTTGTGACGGGTCATTGCCTCTATTATTATGGTTGAGTCTCCTATTATAATGGGGTCTTGTATTGCTCTTTTTTTGATTATACTTGTTCCCATCATCAGGCTGTAGGCTTTAGCCTTATTATTTGAGACTTCTCCAAGTCCCCATTCATATGTAACATTTTCTTTCCCATCCAGATCAAGAATAATTCCCCCTGCCCCTGCCTTTCCAGGATTATGTTTTGAAGCCCCATCAAAGTAGAGACAATGTCTTCTCTGATTTTTTTTCCAAGTTGCGAATTCTTCTTCATTTAGTCTCATTTTCCAGCTATGTTCTGAAGTTTTCCTCTTTTGTCCTTTTCGTCCATTGTTATTTATTATGGCTTTGTTAAGCCAATCTTTCTCTTCTTGTTGAAGAGTGTTGTAGTCTATTGATGCTGTTCCTTTAACATTAAGGATTTCAGAAGTTAATCCCCATATTTTTGAGAGGGTTTTCCCTATTCTTGGAGTTTGGCTTTTGAAAATGAACTTGTTTCTCGTCAACCAAATTTGCCAACAAAGAACTACTGGGATGCACTTCCAGATCCTTTGTATCGTGACTTTCGTCTTTGTTGTGTATGGATAGGCCTTCTCCAAGGTTTGGAGGAAATCCGACAGAGGCTTTTCAAAATTTATATTGATTTCAAAAGGGCTTATGAGTTGTTACCAACACTCTTTGGCCAAGATGCAGTCTTGAAATAAATGTTGAATGGTTTCTTCTGCTTGCAAGAACATTGGGCATCTTGATGGGCCTTGGAAGCCTTTTTTTTTTAAAGTTTTCACTAGTTAAGATCTTCCCTTTTAAGAGTGTCTAGGTAAACATTTTGATCTTAGGCAGACTTTCTGATTTCCAAATTGTCTTCCAGAAACCCCAGTCTTGTTGATTTGGTTGTTCTTGTAGGATTTTGTATCTAGTCTTGACTGTGTATTTTCCACCACTTGGACCCCAGAGGAAGTCATCTTCTTCATCGTATTTTATGGGTGTCGCCCCTTTAAAAAGCTGCCTTAATTTGCTCCATTGCACTTCCAGATTTGCAGGGATTGTTAAGATTTGCCAATCTTGCCATTGTCTTTGATTCCAAAGAGAGATTGAGTGTAGAGTATTTAGACCTTTTCCTCTCATCCATTTTTGAATACCTTCAATTTCTGAGTGAGTTTTTAGAGGTTCTTTTCCCATAATTCTATCCTCCCAAATCGATATTGGTTTTCCATTGCTTGGGATTTTAGAGATATAATTGCTCATTAAAGGAATTGTCTTTTTTACTAACTTCTAGGCTTGAGTACATTGTCTTGATGGGATATTTCCATTCAACAGACTTTTCCTAGCGCTGTCCATGTATTTTGAGGCGAGTGTTTTTTTCCACCAGCTCTCTTTCCCTGTGATCAGTCTCCATATTATTTTCATTCCTAGGGAAGCATTCATAAGGCTAGGTAGCCGGATTGATAGGCCTCCTTGTTCATATGGTAATACTATTTGCTCCCACCTGACCAAACTGAATTTTTTGTCTTCTTGCTTCCCTCCCTGCCACAAAAAGCTTCTTAGGATTAATTCCATTTGTTTGTGGGCACTTACTAGAGCCAAGATTATTGCATATTGGTAGATTGGTAGTGCTGCTAGGAGTGCTTTAATTAATATTACCCTTCCTGCCATATTTCGTCACATCATTCTCCAACTTTGGATTTTGTTTTTCATCTGTTTGGTCCATATTTTTGCCTTCATGTTTTCTTTTGAGATGGGGAGTCCCAAGTAAAAGAAGTGAGTCCATTTTTCCTGTATGGGGATTTCTAGGATTTGTGAAATCCTTTGCATGATTCTGGGAGGGGTATTCCATCCATATATTCTGCATTTTGTGTTGTATAAGAGCCCACCTGAAACCTGTAGGAAATCATCCAATATCCTTTTGAACCTTTGTGCAATTATTGTTGATGCCCCTCCCAATAACAGAGTGTCATCAACAAAAAGAGAGTGGTTTATGGTCTTTACTCCTCTTGCTTGAGCCCAATGATGTTTCTTTCTTTTCTTTGTTTTTCCAAGGCTCTGCTTAAAGTTTCCGCCATTATAATATATAGGAAGGGAGAGAGAGGTCATCCTTGTCTGAGGCCTCTTGTGCTTTGAAAGAATTCGCTGGGCCTTCCATTTATAAGAGGAGCAATCCAAGGAGTAGTGATGCAAGCCTGGATGACTTCTATTATCTCTCTTGGAAATCCAAGTTTTTTGAGGATTGCCATTAGATATGGGGGGTTGACCCTGTCAAATGCATTTGCCATATCCAATTTGATTATGATTCCTTTTTCTTTTCTTTGCATGCTGGAATGTACAACGTCCTGTACAATAATTACATTATCTTTGATTTTCAGATATTATTGTTGGGAGAACTTCCTTGATTCTATTTGCAATTATTTTTGTGACGATCTTATAAGAGGAATTGCAAAGGGAAATGGGGCAAAATCTATTGAAGGTGGAGGGGTTGGATTCTTTTGGAACTAATGCAAGATAGGAGGATTTTGTATTGCTTCCTATTTTTTTTTTTGTTTTTTTTGAAGACATTTTTTCACCATTTTTAAGAAGTCCTTTCTTATTATATTCCAATGGTATCTGTAGAATGCTATTGTAAAACCATCTGGCCCCGAGGCTTTGTTTGGATGTAGGCTCCATATGGCCGCCACTACCTCTTATTCTGTTATCTCTTTGCACATTTAAGAGTTTTGTTCTTTTTTAATTTTTTTTTGTATGCTGTAGGAAGCTTTCATACTCAACCGTTTCTTCTTTGGCTGAAAGTAAATTTTTAAAATGCTTGGGGGCTGCTTTTTTTAGTTTCTCTGCACCTTTGATGTCTTGACCATCAACTTGTATTTTTTTCTATCTGATTTCTTTCTCTTCTTATCTTAATAGTATTGTGGAAGAAGGAGGTGTTTTTATCCCCTGCCTTGAGCCACATGCTTCTTGATTTCAATCTGGCCTCTTCTTCCTCTTTCCTGTTTTCCCTGTATATTTCCCAAAATATCTCCTTCTCTCTTAAATAATCCTGTTTGTCTTCTTCTTTGCTTTCTTTTTCAGTTTGTATGCTGTCCATTTTTTGTTGCAGTTCCTTTTTCCTTTTTTTTTTTCTTTCTATATTTTGTTTGCTCTTGCCCATTCCTTTAACTTGGCTCTTAAATTTTTTAATTTTATTTCCCAAATATATTGGGGTGATCCTGATATTCTTGGTGCCTATGCTTCTTGATTAGCTCGTTGAATTCTGTGTTGCTGTTCCATATTGGGCTGTATCTGAATGGAAGCAGTCCTTGCTTTTCCATTTTGCCCATCATTATTGTCACTGGCTTATGATCAGATGCCGTGGTGTGTAAAATTTTAGATTTAATAGAGCTGTGAACTGCTGCTATGTTTTCTTGTATCAGAATTCTATCCAACCTTTCTTTAATGTTATTTTTGCCCACTCTTTTGTTGCTCCAGGTATATTTTCCGTTGTTTGGGGGAATGTCTATTAAGTTGTGTTGTTCCATTATCTCTTCCGGAGCATCCCTGGGTGTGTCTGTGTGGTATATCCCTCCAAACTTTTATTCTATACTTCTTACCAAATTTAAATCCCCTCCGAGAATTATTTTCCCAGTTTGTATTTCTTTTAGTGCTTCCTTTATGGTGTCCAAGCATTGCTCTTTTTCCTTGTAGTGATTGGGGGCATATATGTTTATGAAACTGTACTTCTCTTTTGTGCTTATTTGCTTTAGATCTGTTTGTATCTAGTGCTGATCTCTTTTTTGTTGCATCAATTTCCAATGCCCTTTCTTCCATATTGTGCAGATTCCTCCTGAAGCTCCTGTTGCCTGTATTGCTTCCCCTTCGTAATTTTTGATTTTTTTTTTGATTTTTTTTTTTCCGTTTCATGGCTATTTGTTTTAGTCTCCTGAATCATAAGAATGTCTGGATTTTCTTTTGCCAGAATGTCTTTTGTGGCATTTTCTTTAAAGGGTGATCCCATTCCTCGGCAATTCCAGGAGACCACTGTCATTATTTGCTCGTTGGGTGGTGCAAGGGGCCTTTCCCTCTTTATTGACTTTTATCATTGTTTCCTGAGCTTCTTCCCAGAAAGGATTCCATTGGTTGTTGTGTTCCTAAAGCCATTTCCTTTGCTGCCGTTTCATCCCTCAATTCTTTGTTTGACTTTCTTCCTGCTTTTTTTGATGTTCTACATTTTGAAGAGTTTCCTTTGACTGATTTCTTGTAGAATTCTGTCTACCGAGGGAAGGGGAGGAGATTGAGTGTTTGAGATCGGAGGGGATGTTGGGGGGTTGAGAGTATGGGGGGGGGGTGCTGGATCTGGATCTAGGGATGGGGGGTTGAGGGGTCCAGTGGCCCAAAAGGATTTAAGCTAATGAGAGGATTGTTGTCTGCTTTTGGTGATGGAGGGAGGAGGTCAGAGGATGCAAGGGGTTGCGAAGAAGGGTGAATGGGTTGTTTGTTGTTTGTCTTCTTCCTTTTAGCCTGTTCCCATTTGTTTTCAGGATCTTCAACCTTTTCTTTTTCATTTTTTTTTTTTGTACATCTATTAGCAAAATGACCATATTTGTGACATACCTTGCATTTGAAGGGGATTTGCTCATAATCCAGTTGTTGAATATGCGTCCAGTGATCCACTTTGATTTTGATCGCTTTTGGAAGCCCTTTCCCTAGATCCACTTCTACGCAGATTCTAGCGCATGCATGCATATTTTCCTTTGGCTCACACACCTACCTATGTATTTCCCGATTGCATTTCCTATAGCTTTAATTGAATCTTCTCCCTAGCAGTGAAGGGGAAGGTGTGACAACCTGACCCAGACTGGGACTACGCTGGGTACATCCATTTCTGGATCAAAATCTGGTGTCCATCTGTTTAGGTACAGTCCCCTTGTATCCATGAAGTATGGGCCATTCCTAAATATCAGATCGCGATCCTCCTTGGTTTCGAAGTGGAAGGTGTAGTACCCTTTTCCGCAGAACTTGATTGTAATTTTCCCATTTATTGACGCAGTCTAGTTCCTTTCTACCCATTTTGGACGGTTTTGGGTGAGGGCCATAATCCAGTAAATTGTCCGACTAATCCACGCTTCGCCAGGGACAGAGCTGCTCTACGGGGGAGAGAGGGGGGGAGGGAGATTTCAGGGATGTCTTCCAATCTTTTAACAGACTTAGTTATTGACAATGGATTCTTGGTCGGATCCATTGCAGATATGAGAGAGGTGAATGCTTTTGTTGTTCCTTCATTTTCTTGTTGATGATTAGAAAGAGGATCTCCGTCCTCTGGAGAATCCATCGAGCTAAGGCCTCAGAAGCAAGAGGCCGCTGAGGGGCAGCTGCGTGTTGCGTTCTCTGGCTAGGGCTGTGCAGATCCGTTAACAGCAACAACAACTCGCGTCTAGTTAAGATTGTATCTTATTGATAAGTACTTGTTGATATAACTTGGAGTCAATTCATAACTAAATACTTAAAAAACATTTAAACAATCTTAACTCACGACTCACTCATAACCTTGCACCTCATCCTAAGCTAGTCTTGCATTTAATAACTTACCTCGAAGCATAAGCTTGGTTGATAGAGAATAGGACACTCTTTCTCAATTTAGCTTGAGGGACTTAGCACCTCTTTAGTGGTTAACACGATGACCTTGCAGTCGTCAGAGTCACAGTCTCTGCAGCGCTAGAGGCATTGGGTGGTTGGAACACAGGGGGAGGTATCGTTAATCAAGCCTTTGCTTGCTTCCCGTTGGCTTCCATCCCACAACCTACTCTAGAGATTAGTTCCAAAACAGTTAAGAAGAAGGTTACACTTAGAGAAAGCATCTAAGTTAAAATCAACTAAGATTTTGCATTACACCTAGCTTGTAGGATTTGCACTTCATTTAGGATAGTCAAGCATTTAAGTAGCGGTTGTTCATCCAGTTACTTGGTCTTTAATTGATCTAAAAGCAAGTTAGTTGACTCCATAAGGCACTAGTCTCATTGATAATTAATCTAATCCTTTGAAACTTGCTAAAATCAACTAAGTGGCTAGGCCATTCAATCATGTCTCCCGCGCTCGTTGGTTGCCAACTTATCCTTCATTTCCATCTTCTATAAGGACTAACCCCATAGCTTGTTGTTGGGAGACAACTAGAACATAGTGGTTGGGGATCAGAGTGACAACCCCCGATCTGAGTCGTTGTCATAGTGCCTATACAATTCGAGCGACAACAGGTACCATTAGGTTACAATCTTAGTATCAATCCAACTGGATATAGATACCATCGAGGCCTTCATGCCAAGACACCAACCCTCTCAGGGATCTAGGTATCATCAAGGACAAGATATCATAACTAAAACAAAGCTCCATATCATCAAGACCAAGATACCCTCCCACACAAGGATCTAGACATCATCAAGGCCAAACTATAACTGAGATCTCAATACCAACTAAGCCAAGATGCCCCCCCAAGTACCATCATACAGACACACAACCTAAGGTACTCATCCCTTCCTCTTATCCAAATCACCAATCCAAGCATGCTTATCAAATATTTAAACTTCTCAAGGAGAGATCAACACATCAACTACTTGTTCATCCATCAAAATGCACTGTAGCCTCACAACCCCAACCAGTATAAAACTTCCAATATATTGGTTCTTACTATCAATATGCTAGCATAAAATATGGGTTCTTCAACTATTTTGGTGCCTACTTAGGTCATCATAATATCCAAACAAATCTCGACGAAAGCTTCCTATTCCAACTTCTCAACCTACACCAAACTTAGCTTCAACACTTCTCAAAACAAGCGATTCTTATTCATGACTTTCATCAAAACTAACCACTAGTACTGCTTTATCTATTCTCTGATCTCATTCTCTCCTTATGGCCTTCACTATACGTATGACTGTTAATCATGACACATCATGTCCTCCCTCTCAATTAGGGAGATAAGTCCATTATCAACACTTTTATTCTTCCAGCTACACAAGCTCTTTCTTTTGCATCATCATATCATAGGAGAACTTCGACCTTCCAAAATTTTATTCCTTTTATCTTCATATGGCAACAAGGTCATTTTTCAATCAACAATGTATACTTCAATGTCATTAGGGTTCTTGTAGATCCCACATGCTCATCATCATCATAAGGTCATCATCAAGTATGAGGTAGACATACCTCTTTACAACCTCTTGCAAACTATGTGCTTGCAAATCTCAACAACAAGTACAACCAAGCACACAAATATATATGGACAAGAGCATGAAATTAACTTTATCAAACTAGGGTTATCATGTTATCACAAGGAGAGCATCTAGGGTTATCAAAACTTTGAATAAGAAATTAAGCTTTAGATGTTCAAGACCTAAACATAGTTAGGGTCACAATCATAGCGGAAGCAATGAACTAAGGTTACACTTTCATGCCCTAGACTCTTACAACAACCTTTGCTAGGGTTTTGTTACAAACCTTAGATATTAATATCAAAACTTTAATAGTAAACCTTAGATATCCAACAACTAATCCATGTTAGATTTCAACCATAGCGGAATCATTTGTACCTAGGGTTACACGTTCATGCCCTAGAATCTTATATCAACTTCTACAAGGGTTTTGTCATAAACCCTAAATATTATCATCAAACATTAAAAAGATATGGTTTTATTGTATGCCTTAGATACCATCAACAAACCCTAAAAATCAAAAGGCTAGGGTTCTACCAAAGTGAAAAAATAACAAAAGATAGTTATTACAAGGGTTGATTTAATCTAGAGATAAAATACCCTAACAATATAAGAATCTTCATGATTCTATAGCAAAATCCTAGACATGAGAGAGTCATTGATATAAAGCAATTTTGAAGACAAAATGGTTGTACCTTTTTATATGATTAAGACCTACAACAAATCTTGTAATCTTATACATACCTTGAGTTGCTTCATTTGCAAACCTTGAAGGGCTCCCTCTGCAACAAAGCTTCTTACAAGTCTCTCTTTGAAGGCTCCCTCTGAGTATAGCCACAATCCTTTCTTTTTAGAATATTCTTGCGAATTTTTGTGAAAAGGTGGAAGCTCCCTCTTGATCTTGCATTAATCCATACTTTGTGAGGGATTCCTTCAACTTGACAAAGCAACTAAAGAATTTTCCAACAAAGCATATTAAATCTATAAACCCTAGGAATCAAAAGAAAGATTAATCCTAGAGTCAACTCTACAAGACCTAAAGCAATAACAAAAGATATACAAGGGATAACATCCCTAGAGACTTAATAAAATAAGTCTTTAAAAGTTTAACCTCAAAGTCCTCAATTTTGTTCTTCTTTGGTGGAGCTCCATCAGTGGCAATAGTGGCTTGATCTCTTTCTCTCTTCTTGTTCTTAGGATTCTCAGCACCTTGGTTCTTGTAGTGTCCCATCTTGTGACAATGATAACATTCTATTTTAGAAAGATCAATCTTCCAAAAAGATAGTTCTTCTTTGACCCTTTAAACTTCTTATTTCCTCCCTTCTTCTTGAAATGAGCAGAATAGGCATTTGAGGTGGTGCTTTCTTCATCCTCTCACTTTCCACTTACCAATGCAAGACGAGCTTCTTCTTGAGTACAAGCATTCCTCAAAGGAGGGAGTATCTTTCCAACTACTAATTCCAGCTGCAAAGGCATTCGAAGACTTTGGTAGTCCTAGTAGGGCAGCAATCACAAGCTCCTTATATGGGATAATTTCATCAACTGCTTGTAGTTCATCTCTTATATGGGAAAACCTTACAAAGAGAAGACACTGTATCATCTTTGGTCATCTTGGCAGTTCGTAGTTCATTCTTTAGACTTGCCATTTGTCCAATATTCTTGATAGTAAATAACTTGGAGAGAGCATCGTATATGCTCTTTGAAGTATTTAGTGTGGATATGTGGGAAATCAAGTTTTCCTTAACTCCATCCACAATTAAGCTCATGGCTATAATGTCATTTTCTTTGTACTTTTCCTTGTACTAAATCTAATACTTTATTTCTTTCAAGGATGAGGTCCATCCTTTTCTTCCATGCTCTAAAGTTAGACGCTCGTTGAAGTTTGTTCTAAGATTTCATTGATGAGGCCATAGGTAAACTTGTCAATGTTCTTCTTATGAAGGAGTCTAGATATCCTTGTACCTTTGTTTTTCAAGTTAGCTTATTACCTTTCAAGACTTCTATAAGATCTTTCAATACTTCCTTACTCCTAGGAAATGGAGTCCTCGAATGGATCTTCAAAAGGTTCAATAGATAAGACTTCACTTCTCCATATGATCTACCTTGAAAACTTTAAAATGATGAGAGCAATTGATCTTCAAGTTGCCTTTCTCCTTCTTCTTCACCTTAGCTCTAACACCATGTTAGAAAATCATAAAGGCATAAAGATTTCCTTATCTAAATAATTACTTGTGATTTCTTTGTATTATTATTATCTTCTTTTATGTCTTCTTATCATCAAGCAACTACCAAAACATAAATGTATGAAGGTCAAAACAACCTGGACACATGATGTAGGCTCTCAGCTAGAGGGAAAAACCCCTCACCTAGGGGAAAACCCAAAAAATATTCTCTTCTTCAAGAGCCAAATCAAAAGAGACAACCAAGACCCTTTGACCAAGACAAAGACCTCCTTCAATCCACCAAGTCAGACTCCCAAGAAAGTCCTTCCAAGATGGAAAAAATCTACTTCTAGTCAACAAAGGTCAACCCTCTTCAATCTTGCATTAATCACAGATTTCAGCCTTCTGCATCAAAAGTTCGATCTCTACTACAACCTGCAATTTTCGGCCCTTCTGCAACACGTGTGGACTAGAAACAAGAGAAAATGTTCTTTCCTTCGCTAGGGTTTCTCCTTCCTTTGCTAGGGTTTATCTTCCTTCTTCAAGCCTTTTTCTTCTTGTTTTCTTGCCTTTACACTTCCTTGGATTGCAGATCGAACTTCTTGCTTGAATGTGTCACAATAGGTCGAATGCACTGTTATATATAGTGGTTGAAGCTCCCTAATTAGGCCGACTTGATTGTTCTTGAGGCGGATTTGGTGGAGGAGGTTTACATGACCAAAGTACATGAAAATAATTTTTCTTTTTGGATACAAAATGCCCAATAAGGGTCTAGGACACAATGACAATGACAATGACAATGACTCATGACTCAACCCTAGAAGCACACAATGGATGATTTGACCTATAAACATAATAGAATGAGCATGAAACCCATGCTTTATAAAAATAATTTTCTCTGATCTTTACAATAATTTTTCTATTCTTCTTTTTATAAATACAAATGAATTACATCATGTCATGAGCTAGACAACAATTATGAAGACCGATACTCGTTAGTTTTTCAACATGCATGACTCGAGTTCATAAATTATAGGACGAGTTCCTATAATTTATGAATCGGTCCCTAAAAATTAGGATGAGTTAGGATGCGGTTAACTGATGTGTTGAAATTGAAAGTCTTCTTGATTTTCCAATGCGAGTTAATTAAGGAAAAACACAAGTGATTGAGTTTCAAGTGGTTGACTTGAAATAAGATGATTTGCATGAGTAGATAACTCATGCTAGCTCAATCAGTCACAAATCATTTCTTAATTAGAAAACTCACTAATTTTAACCATTCAAATTGCCTTTAAAAGGAGGAACAAAGGCACAAGTTTAATCATTGTTTTGGTGAGTACGAGTTGGTGAGACTAAGCAATAGGAAGCACGAGTTTGTGCGTGGAGCTTGTGAGAGGAAGAGTGTGCAAGAGAAGCTTGTGCACAAGTTGGTAGAGGGCAACAGAGATCAACAGTCTTGCAAGGGTTTCAAGCTTAGAACAGGTAGGAAAGACGAGTGTGTCTTTCAGATTGAAACAATTATATTTTGTAAGAGATCAATTGCTCAGTTTTTCTATCAATAAATTCTCAAACAAGCAGAGGGTTTTCCTAGTTGGGTTCCCTAGACAATTTTGTGTTTTTGGATTGTGTGGCTATGCTTCTATTTTTGTTCCTATTCTGCTGCATCTAGTAGATAAATTCTGTGTTTATGTGAGAAGAAATTTGATTTTAGATTGCTCATATTAGCAGATCAAAATTTCGTGGATTTTCTACATGGTATCAAAGCTTGGATTAGAATAAAGATAGCACATCGAAAGTGCAAAACACATCAAGGAAGATCTATGAAGTGGCTGCAGCCTTGAAAGACTCCAATGAAGGTGAAAAGGAGCAAGGGTTGCGTCTTTTCTAGGTTCTTTGGAGGGCCGAGTTGCATTGGCAGGAGGTCGAGGCTATAGTAGGGAGATCTGGGCTTATCTTGTGCAATAATAAGAAGTGTTTTGTCTTCTGTTCAAGCCGCATAAATTCTGTGTAATTGCAAAGGTGAGGCAGCTCTTGGTTGGAGGGTCGAGAGGCCTATAGAGGATCTACACACTAGGCCACATTCATAGAAAGTACAACACAAATGAACAGAGGGTAGTCTTCTCTTTGGTAATAGATCCGAAGCATCTGCTATGCCCTAGTTGCAGAATTGCAGACCTATAGGTGACTTTTGGAGGGCCCAAAGGGCTAAACATGAGCCTTGGAAGTGATAGAAGGGACATCAAGTTAGCGAGGACAGTTGGGAAAGAAAAGTGTAGTCATTTGGAGCAAATTTAGGGCTGTTGTTGTGCCCTCACCAAAGCTCAGAAAATGTGCATAGTTTCCAAGGACAAAGGGAGTAGAATTAAGGTATATGTGTCTCCTTTTATTGATGTTGTTTGAACTTTGGATAGTGGATAGAGTCCAGTTTGGATAGTTTTGGTGGCATCTTAAGTACAGGGGGAGGGCTGTTAATAGGTGCCTAATTGTGGCTAAAGAGCAAACCTTGTGAAGGACAACAAGAGTGCTAGCAGGCTGAAATATTGTTAATTTTAGTTAACAGTGATATGTTCTATGCTTAGCACAATATTAATTTCCAATTTCCAATAGCAATCACAATAATCACTTTGACAGTAAAAGCAGATAGAACATGAAACAAAATGCAGAAGACAAGCCAAGACAAGAGGACACCAGATTTGGCGGATGCCAGGGAAAAACCCTTTGATCAATTCTTCTTATTATTATATCAAAAGTTTAGTATATAGAGTGTACAAAATTCAAATTGACTTGCCCATACAAAGTCAAAACAATCCTGTAAATTTCTGCAGTCAACTGCAGTGAAACTTTATCCCTAACCAAAATGTCAACACTGGTTAAAACAACAACAAATCATCCTCAAAGCAACTGGATCTTCCTTAGTCAAACTCGACCTGATCAGGAGGACAAATTCAACCCAAATAGTTTGGTCAAACTCATTCAAGGGAGAGAGGAAATTGCTGTAATTTTATAGCGGTCAAATTGTAGTCAACCTTGAAGTCAACGCAAGTCAAACAACCTAGAATTTATCGGTTTTGTGCTAAGAGAGACAACGTAAAAAAATCAAACTTTTGAGGCCAAAATCGCAGTTAGACTTGGTCAGCAAGTCTTCAGTCAACATTGGTCAAACCTGTCACAAAACTCTGAAAATTCACCCTGCAATTATGTCCAGAAAACTCGTCCTCCTCGCCACTTGTGAGAGAGAGAAGTTGCCCAATAGCTGTACGAACCAATCAGATGAATAGAGAGAAGATTGCGTGAGCGATGAATGTGCCAAATGAGGTGTGAGGTCTTTTGTATTTATTCAATTCGTTGTGGGTGAGGAGACACATCCATTGGGCTTCTTGAGCCTATATGATGATGTGGCCGACCATAGCACTACCGACGAAACCATTTGAACACTTCATCTTTCTTCTTCAAGAAATAGATCCATGTTTTGCGAGAGAAATCATCCGCAAAGATAGCATAATATATGTATCCTCATAATGATGTTATGGGCAACATACCAGATAGGTTAGAATGGACCAATTGAAGAATATCAGAAGTTTGACTTTCGCTTGAAGGGAATGGTCCCCTTGTAAGTTTCTTGGTTGCACAACCTTGGCAAACACCTTCATGATTCATGTTGAAATCGGATATACCTGTGACCATCTTCCTTATCCTAGGTAAGGTTTTGTAATGAAGGTGAGAAATCTTCGGTGCCATAATTCGGATTGAAGAGAAGTGTCGCAAGACATGGCTCCCAGAGGATTTCCTCCAACTTGATAAAGGCTATCAACCCTCAATCCAAGTGTAAATGCATCTTTAGGTTTTCTTTGGCAAAGAAGTACCTTTCCATTGATGAATGCTACCTTGAATCCTTTATCTTCCATCGCAGAAATAGATACTAGGTTCTTCTTCAAATTAGGCACAGACAATACCTCTTGTAGATGAATGGTTTGACCTTGATTCAAGTGAAGGGTGACAATACCTATTCCTTTCACGGGATAGGTGGCATTATCTCCAAGTATGATTTGCAAGTTAGTCTTCTTTCCAACCAAATTTGAGAGGGCCTCTTTGTACCTAGTGAAGTGCCTTGAGGCTCCACTATCAATCAACCATTGATCTAATGTATCCAGAGAAGAGGCAATAGATAAAGCAGAAATAAGATAAAATTCATTTTGTTTTTCTACAACATTACTTTCCTCATACCTGGAATTTCTTGATCTTTTGGGAGGTCGACCATTTCCACGTCGAGTAGTGGGAGCATTCCTCTTTCCTTTATTGTTGAACTTGTTGTTCCTTTGATTGCCATCGCCTTTGCAAATGTTGTGGTTGTTGTTGTCGTCATCCCTTGGAGTATCCTTCTTGTGAGGACACTCTCTAGCATAGTGGTCAAACTTGTTGCAATTGTAGCATCTTCCTTTTCTTCCTTCTTTGAATCTTGACTTAAATCCTTGACCTTGTTTCCTTAGACCAACATTGTTCTTCCTCTTAGCATGAGCAGAGAAAGCAGTAGGATCATTCAATTGGAGGGCTTATTTCTTTCCATCATCCTTATTTCTTCTTGAGTGCATCTAGCCAATAATTCATCAAAATCTGGAATCCTGTCATTGTTGAGGATGGTGGTGTTAAACACATCCCATGCTCTTATAAGACCTCCAAGTGCAATGAGAGTGAGCTCCCTGTCACCAACAACTTCTCCAATAGATACAAGATCATTCTTGATTTCGGTAATCCTCATGAAGTAGGATTGAATAGAATCTCCTCTATCCATCTTGATGTCTTTCAAGTTGTTCTTGAGAAAGAGGATTTGATTTGCATTGTTTATTTTGAACATCCCAACCAACTTATCATACATCTCCTTAGATGTTTCCAAATCAGAAATATAGGCAACCAAATGCTTTTGAATAGAGTCTACGATAATTTTCTTAACTTTGAACTCACCTTTCTTGTACTTTGTTTTTGCAGTAGCAGGTGCATTTGAAAGAGGCTCCACCACTCTTCCCTTTACATAGTCCATAGCATCATTCTCTTCCAAAGTCAAATCCAAAGTCATCTTCCATGCATGATAGTCAGATTTGTCCTTGAGCTTGTCCTCGGATTTGAAGTATGATGTAGTCGTCATTGAAGCTAGACCAATATTCTTTTTGAACAACTTTCCCTAGTGATTGCTTTTCACTCTTGCTTGGGCTTTGTCTTCACCTGGCGTTGATACCATGTTAATTTTAGTTAACAATGGTATGTTCTATGCTTAGCGGGAAATACCCCAATGTGGGGAAAACTATTTGATCAATTCTTCTTATTATTATATCAAAAGTTCAGTAGAGAGAGTACAAAAGTAAAATTGACTTGCCCATTACAAATTCAAAACAACCTAGTAAATTTTTGCAATCAACTGCTATCAAACTTCAGCCCTAACTAGAAAGTCAACATTGGTCAAAACAACAACAAATCATCCTCAAAGCATCTCGGTGTTCCTTAGTCAAACTCAGCCTGATCAAGAGGACAAATTCAACCCAAAACAACTTGGTCAAACTCGGTCAAAGGAGAGAGAAAATCGTAATTTTTCTGTCGTCAACTTACAGTCAACCTTGAAGTCAATGCAGGTCAAACAACCCAAAATTTCTTGGTTTTTGTGCCTAGAGATGCGGCCTAGAAAAATTGAACTTTTGAGGCAAAAACCGCAATCAAACTCGGTCAGCAGTCCTCAGTCAACATTGGTCAAACATGTCACAAAACTCTAAAAATTCGGCTTGCAATTCTGCCCAGAAAACTCGTCCTCTTTGCCACATGTGTGAGAGAGAGAAGTTGCCCAATAGCTGTATGAATAAATTAGATGAAGAGACAGGAGAATGTGTGAGCGATTAATGTGCCAAATGAGGTGTGAGGTGTCTTGTATTTATACAATTCGTTGTGGGTGAGGAGACACATCCATTGGGCTTTTTGAGCCTAAATTATGATGTGGGCGACCTGAACAATTTGCACACGTGTGGGCATAAATTTAACATCAGACTTCTGCTCATCCAAATGAGATGATCTTTATATCAATCTTGGTCCTCTCGAAAAGAGGAATCTAATGCAATCATCATCTCCATCAAATGAGCTGTCCCAAGGTGGAATATGGCTCTAGTTGCCAATTTTAACAATTTTCCAATAGCAATCACATTAATCATAAATCACATTGACAATAACTGTAGATAGAACATGAATAACATGCAGAAGACAAGCCAAGACAAGAGGACACCAGATTTGGCGGATGCTAGGGAAAAATTGCAATGTGGGCAAAACCCTTTGATCAATTCTTCTTATTATTATATCAAATATTCAACAAAGAGAGTACAAAATGTCAAAGTTGACTTGCCAAATCAAAGTCAAAACAACCTTGTCAAATCTGCACTCGGCTACAATCAAACTTAGCCCTAACTAGAAAGTCGAAGATGGTCAAGACAACAACAAAACTTCCCCTTTGAAGCTCGGTTAAAGGTAGTCAAACTTGACCTCCAACAGTGGTCAAAGTCAACCCAAAATAGTCATAAAATCTATTGTCAAACTTGGTGAACCTGAAGTCAACCATGCAGTTAAACATGCCTATAGCCAACGCAGGTCAAACAACCCAAAAAATCTCGGTTTTTATGCCAATAAGTACGGCTTGGTCAAATGGCATCAAACCCTCCAAAATCGTAGTCAAACTTGGTCAAAAAGTCCCTGTCAATGCTGGTCAAACTTTAATCAACTCTTGAAATTTTTCAGCCCTATACTTTTGTCTGAAATTCATCTTCCTTTACATGTGTGAGAAAAAGAGAATGCCCAATAGTTGTATGAACGAATGAGAGAAGGAGAGAGAAGAACGCGTGAGTGATGAGTATGCCAAATGAGGTGAGAGGTCCCTTGTATTTATACAAGTTGTTGAGGGTGAAGTGACATGTCTCTTGGGCTTCATGAGCCTACATGGTGATGTAGCCGACCTGAACAATTTACACATGTGGGCATAAATTCAAAAAAACATTTATGCTTATCCAAATTTGATGATCTTTAGATCAATTTTGGTCCTCTTGAAAAGAGGAATTCAATGCAATCATCATCTCCATCAAATGAGCCGTCTAAAGTAGAATTTGGCCCTAGTTGCGAATTTTAACACTCCTTCTCAACTAGGGAGAATTCCACTTGCCAATCCATCCATCATCATCAATCATCATGCCATCCTATCATCATGTACCGTCTCTATATCTCATCTCATTTCTGCTCTGCTGAACACGGATATGAATAATGAAGACGAATCGATCGAGAGTGAGTCACAAGACCCTACCAATCTCCACTGACAAAGGTCAATCCAGAGGCAGAACCTCAATCAGACTTATACCATGCATCCTAGACATAGGGAGTATGACAGTACACGATGCGTCCATCGGTAGTGCTATGGTCCCTATCCACTTTTCCCAACTCATTGGCCAAATGAGAGGTACTTCCCATGAGTCCTAGACTACATGGGTAGGATGTATGTTGGTGCATCAACCTGAGAAGGTGAACCACTCATCCTGCTCATATGCCATAGGAGAAGGTGAACCACTCATCCTATGCATATGTCAATCGTAGGGAAGGTGAACCACTCACCCTACACACGTGTCAACAATTGTAGGGGAAGGTGAACCACTCACCTTACACACATGTCAACGATCATGGGGTATCACAGGGGAACGTGAACCACTTATCCTGTACACAAGGCCCAATAAGGGGAGGTGAACCACTCACCCTGTACACAAGGCCCAATAAGGGAAGGTGAACCACTCACCTTATGGTCGCTCATATCTCCAAGATGTACCTCAAGCCCCCAGGAGCTCCCAGAGCTCAATGTCCAACTCAAGCGGGACCCTCATGAGAGGGTCTTTCCACGACTCCAAGTCTTTCTCGGAAGGCTAAGAATTTGACCTCTCATAAGGGTTTGGGGAGGATGTCTGCGACCTGCTCATCAGTCCTGATGTGTTGGAACCTTATTGCTCCCTGTTGTACCATATGCCGGATAAAGTGGTACTTGATATCAATGTGCTTGGAGTGGTTGTGGAACACATGATTCTCTGAAAGGAAAATCCTACTCTGGTTGTCGCAAAAGATCATGATGGTATCTAAGACGTGCTCAAATAGCTCACTAAAGAACTTCCCCAACCCAATAACCTCACAACAGGCCATACTAGCTGCAATGTTTTCGGTCTCGATGGTGCTTAGAGCAATCGATTTCTGCTTCCTACTCATCCAAGAAATTGAGGTAGACCCCAATGAGAAGCACCATCTAGACATGCTTTTTTGATCCACCACACTGCCAACCCAGTCAACATCAGTATATCCATGTAGCCTCAAATTCCCGACAATGTGTCTCAGTCCATAGTTGATTGTGCCACAAAGATATCTCAAGAGATTCTTAGCAGCAATCCAATGTATGTGATGAGGATCGACCATAAATCGACTCAACATATTCACAGCAAAGCATATGTCCGAACTGGAGTTTACCAAGAACATCAGGCCCCCCACAAGTTGTCTATATTCAGAAGGGTTTGCCAATTTGGGCCCAACAACACTTTAACATAGTTTCTTGAAGTTGAGTGCCATCTAAGTAGAAACAGAGTTGCAATCCATCATCCCACATCTCTCGAGTAGCTTCACAATGTATTTTCCTTGAGAAAGGAAAATCTCACCTTGCCTTTGCTAGACCTCCAACCCTAGGAAGTAGTGCATTAGTCCTAGGTCTTCCATCTTGAACTCGGAAGCCAACTCCCTCTTGCATTGATAAATGAGAGGGTCTGCAGCTATTAGAAGGAGATCATTTACATAAAGGACCAAGATGAGAGGCATGTCTTTTTCAACTGTGAAGTATAGGTTAGGATCAACATTGCTCCTTGTAAATCCCAACTTCATAAGATAGCTATCAATCCTCTCATACCAAGCTCTAGGGGCTTGCTTCAACCCATAGAGATATTTTTTCAACCTGCATACGTGTGTCCTTCGATCTTGTATTTCGAACCCCTGAGGTTGTTCCAAGTAGGCTTCCTCCTTAAGCGAGCCATGCAAGAAAGCAGTTTTAACATCCATCTGATATAGGCTCCATCTTTGAGAGGCAATGAGAGCAATAATAGATCAGATAGTGGTATATTTGGCAATCGGTGCAAATATCTTGTCATAGTCCACTCCTTCCTTTTGAGAGAAAGCCTCGAGCAACGAACCTGGCCTTATATTTCTTAGCAGTCCCATCTGCTCCATGTTTAATTTTGTATAGCCATTTTGAGGTGACTACAAACTTGTCCTTCGGTCTAGGCACCACATCCCAGACATCATTTTTCATGATAGAGTCATATTCCTCATTCATCATATGCTTTCAGACTTGGTGTTTTACGACTTCTTCGAACGTACATGGCTCGGTTTGAACAATAGTACTCAGAGTAGCTAAGTACCCTTGATACTTGTTTGGCTTCTTACTTCCGCGGAATGTCCCTCTTGGAGTAATATGTCTTTCGACATCTTTTTGACCAGGCACATAGATTCTATATGCCTTTGAATTTTCATTGTAGCCCACAAATGTACCTTTCTTCCTAGACGCTTCCAACTCGTTTCTTTTCTCTTTAGGCACATGAAAATACCGAGGACAACCAAATATCCTCAAATGAGAAACATCAGGTTTCTTACTAGTGGAAACTTCTTCGGGTGTCTTGAAATCTTGTGCTTGATGTGGGCTCCTATTTTGAACATACATGACAGTGTTGGCAACTTCTCCCCTTAAGAACTTCAGCAGATCTTGTGTTGAGAAATCTAGGGCATTAGTATTAGTTGATTTCTCTTCTTTGGTGTTTGCTTATGAATGCTTTTTACTTGATTAGATAAGGATCTCCTTCTTGTTAGATTATTAACGTTCTTCTTCATTAAACAGTAACCAATGCATGAACATAAATAGACAAGAGACACAACATGTAGGCTATGAGCTAGGGCCAAAACCTCTCACTCTTTGAGAGGAAAACCCGCACAAATTTTTCTTATAGAGATTCCAATTGACGAATAGCAAGACCAAGAGCCCTGACCTATTTGCCACTCCAAGACCAAGACACATATCCTTTGGACAATCAACCTCCTCCTTGATTCTTCTTCGACTTCGACCTTCATGGCATCATCAAGATGTTCTCACTGTCGCCCTTCTTGTTGTCATATTATCTGGACCTTAAGGCTTACTTCTATGATGGCGCAAAGCCATTTCTCTTAACATAGAACTGATATCCTCTTCTTAAGATAGCACCGAAACCTATACTGAGAGCCTACAGAATCACCATGATATGCAACTCCTTCATAACACTAAGCAGGGATACTGTGATTTCTTCTTGAAACTGTAGCCTTCATATTCTTTCCGAAATCATGATACCGAACTGTATGTATCACTGTAGTCACCACAGGGATATGAAATTATCACAGTGCTTTGATACCCGAATTCCATGGGGATCCATTATTCTCTTGACTGCACTAGTATTCGAACTGTTCACTATCGCTGCCCACCGAAGTCATGGAGATGTTCGAACTTCTGTCTATTACCTTATCCAAATTACAGAGAGATGTCTGAATGCTTCTCTATTCTGCCCATTTTTAAAACTCAGAGAGGTATGCGAAAAATCTCTGACTATGGAATAGGTCGAGGTGGGTATATATAGTAGTTTGTCCGTCAATATAAGCCAACATGAGTTCATGAATCAGTGTGTTTCCATAATATGAGCTGACATGAGTTATTATTTCATCTTGCAGACCGACATAGGAAGAGGAGGACTGTGCTTGTCTTTGGTGGGCTATTTGCTAGAATACAATTGACATGATATTGACCTTTTGACAAATCCTAAGGCTCTCAATGAGAGCCATCTAAAAATATACTTCTTGCTCATGAAACCCATGAAGCAAGGCATTACAAAATAATTTTATTTCCTTTATTACATCAATTACAAAATTCACAATTACATGTCATTACGAAGGCCGAACCTTGTTACACTTTTCAACACTCCCTCTTAACTAGTGAGGTATTCATAATGGTACTTGGTCATTCTCAATCTAAAGAATTTCTCATAAGAAGAATTCGGATTTGTAACTCATTTGTATAGCATCATATCAACCAACATTGTTATATAGCAAGGCCTTGACTAACAACTCTATCTCTCCACAAGATCAGAGCACAATGTTGGCGAGACTAATGATTTATAAACATACTCATCATTGTCTCTCTAGGAACATACCCCACCCGTGTTCACTCAGGATATGCTCCATAAGGACTATTCTTTTCTTGGACTCCCCAGTCCCACAAAGAAGATCGGTCCTCCACAACTACTCTCACTGTTGGATGCCCTATCACATCCTCAAAGAGCATCGGATGCCAAATGATTATGCAATCCTCTATTTTGTCTTCCCAGGTGAAGAACAGAACGACATGTCTATCTCTCCTTCTCAAACCAGGAGGACATATTCCATTAAAGGAATGTACTCATTCCTATCACAAAGGAATGTACCTAAGCTCCCTGCTTAGGAATTTTCCAAGTTTCTTCCAAGTAAGAAACTTCTTTTTGTTGAAGAAAGTGTAACTAGGTTCGGTCTTCATAATGATATGATCTTTGTAAATGATGTAATAAAAAGAATAAACTATTTTTTTTATATCTTACTACATGGATTTCATGAGCAAGAAGTGTCATTAGGTCAAAGACTTCTTCTAGATATCTTTAGGATTTTATTATTATGTCAAAGACTCATGTCATTTATAGAGAAGCTCTTTAAGAGCCTATGTAAAATGTATTTATGTGAAAGCAACCCTCCAAGACCAAGATCAATCCTCCATTGGCAAGTTCAAGAAGTCTGCATGCAAATCAATAAAGAATTCTTCATGTCGGCTCCAAAAATGAATTAATAAATAAATGGCAGTGATGTCGGCTTGGTTAAAATGACATGTCGGTTCATGGACTCACGTCGGCTCAAATATGTGGCACAAACCACTATAAATACCCGTCTAGGGTCAACGTAAAATACATAAGAAGATCTCGCAATTTCTCTCTCTGAAATTTCGGATGGTTAGGAACAGATCCGCATCACAGCAGGGAGATAGTTCAGGGTTTCAGAAGGAGAGATATCACCATGATATTCGGATGGGTATAAGGTCTAAGGTCTGCATAAAAGGAGGGAAGAATAGTGGTGATTACAGTGAGTAATCACAACATCAAAATCCTCGTAGATCCTTGAGATCTTGTCTCTTTCGGAAGGTATCACTGAGTGTAATCTCGGCATGATTGTGATCTTGGAGCATATCACAATAAGAAGATTTGGATCTATCTCCTAGTAGCCTTGGCACATATGAGAACAACATGCCATTTCAGAATTCATTCCAGAACGCAGTCATTTATGGATGGAACAGTCTCGTACATGTATATATACTATCTCAGTTAATAACAATGTCTCGGCTTACATGTATTCTCGGCATAATCATGTTGGGAGGAATCTCTGTGATAACTGTGACCACCACAGTCTAGGCACAACGAGGAGCAGTAACAATAGTTGCAAGCAGTAATGACGATGATTAGTATTACAGTCGCAACATAATGGAAGGGACAGTGATGACAATGACAAGGATCCTGATCTCATAAGTGACTCATGTTGTCCCAACCTACAGTAAGGTACAAGTCATGATCCTGTCATAAGTCATGATCTCTGTTCCTGAAGATCATGATCTTGATGAAGGTGCAGAGATCACCTGTGTGGTAATTTCAAGGGACAGTCATGGTGCACCAAAGATGTTATCAATGATGGCAGCGGTACTGAAGATATTAGTGATGCAGTAGTGCAACATTGATGATGTTCTCAGCACTGTCCAAGGAAGAGGATTGATTTCTTGGTCTTAGAGAGGCAGATTGTGTCAAGGGTCATGGTCTTGGTATTCGTCAATTGGGATCTCGATAAGAAGAATTTCGCATGGGTTTTTCCTCTCCAAGAGGGAGAGGTTTTGGCCCTGGCAGAAAGCCAAATACTTTGTGTTCTTGTGTCTTTTTTTTTGGTAGCAGTTTGATGAAGTAAACACACACACTATTAATGAATGGAAAATCAAGTTAAGATTAATTGTATAAATACTTGACAAATTGTTATCATGTCAAAGAGGAATCACCTTAACATGCATGCCCTAAGATTCTTCAACATGGTATCAAAGGGATTGGTTCAGCAGTTAAGTAAAGGGGCAAAAAGGAGACACTCAGAGGTCAAGGCATCAATCTAGCTGAAGGATCTACAATCAAAGGACGAGACCTAGATTCAAGAAGCAGTCTACAACAGTAAGGGTTGTTGAATAACAATAGTTTTCAGATCTCACAGCTACAGCTTCAGCATCTCAGTGATAGTTACTATCTCAGTCTAAATACCTTTCAAATCGATTCGAGAGCATATGGACAGTACTCAAATCAGATGCTGCACTATCCAGTTACATCATGGTGAGCAACCTCTAGTCGATGCTGCAAGGATCAAATATTCAGGTCAATCACTTTGAAGATTTGAAGATAAGCTTCAGCAAGGATCCTATCCAAGCATCAATGCATCTACCTTAATCAAGGTGAAGATCTCATCTTCACATATCAAGTAATTATATTTTATTTTATAATAAAGTTTGGTTTAATGACTTCATCATTGCAAGAAGATCTATGGGTTAGATAGGTCATCAAAGGTCTTGCAGTAGGATTGACAAAAATCCTTATGAAGTAGTGAAGTCAGTACATCAAGGTCTCTTTTGAAGACATGAGAACTCTTAAGGTTCTATAAAGTAAGAAAGGAGACATAAGAAGGTTACATGAAATACTGGAGGATATACTCTCTGAAATGAAGTATAGAAGGTGCCAAAGAATGAAGAAATATCTTCATGAGATCTCTCAGTTACGAGATCTGGGAAAAATGGTGATAAAATAATCATCATTGATATAGATATTGATAAGCAAGGTAACAAATGTCCATAGACAAAGAGGGTTACCTCAATCAACAGCCTATGGTCTCTATGTCAGATAGAGAAAGGCGAAATGATGAATCACATATAAGTGCAGATAAGTAAAGGTAAGATTGATGAGTCAAAACAATACTAAGAAAGAAAAAACTCATAATGTTGGAAGGATGGATGAAGCTGAAGCAAGGATCAGGGAAAGAGGGAGTAATAGATCTCCATTATGAATGAGATAATATCCCTCTCAAAAGGCATCCTATTAGGAGTGCTTGCAGATATGAACATAGTAAGAAGATGCATCATGGCGTCATGGAAGTAAGAGCTCGTATGAAATCATGAAGAACATAGCTCTTGGGAATCTCGTTGTACATTATAGGAGAGGAAGAGTTCATCCAAGTCAAAGGAAACATTTGCCAAATGGGGATACACTAAAGGATCTATGATAGAGATTTTAGTGGAGGATCTCCGAGTCCAGAAAGGCAGAAAATGTTTTAGCAGAAATTCCAACTCTTAGATCTCATGAGATGGTGGTTCAATGACATGAAGAATGAAGCAGATCAAGGGATTAGAGAACCGTTCAATCAAGGAAGCTGTTGAAAGATACATAAAGAAAAATAAGGTATTTATGATTGTATTTGCATTTGATATTGTAATGTCATGGTATATGGTTGTAGATAAAATGGATCGAGCATGATCAAAAGGGAAAGGATCTCCTCCTCTGAAAGTATGTAGAAAGACATAAGTCCAACTAGATGAAATCAACATAATATGTCCTCAAATGAAGTATGAGGTAGTTGAGTACAAAGAACTCTGAGATCTCTTGGAAATGAAAGACATGAGGATGAAAGAGATCGTAAAACATGCAACCATGATGAGGGTAGTCAACATCTAGAGGATCAGGAAGACTTGACCAGGAAACCTCCCAGAATGAAGACTCTGATAGAAGTTTGAAAGGATGAGGACCCTTGACAATAGAAATCATTGGGAGATGTGTCAACATGTATGCAGGCTGAATGATGCCTACAAGAAGATGTCACTGGAAAAAGGCCATCACCAAAAGGTAATATGTGATTTGTTTTTGGTATCTGACCTCTTGGAAGAGTCTAGGTATGTGTGCAGGATCAAGGAAAGAAGAGTTGTGAAAGATGTCACAACTATGTACCTTATGATCCAGAGCAATCACTGTTGAAGGAAAGTGAAGACAGATGAGCTTATGAAGGAAGCCCCAGATATGTAGCCAAGGAGGATACTTTTCGGAAAAGAAGGAATGACATGACGAAGGAAAGTAATGGATAGCTGACCCGACATGTGAAGAAATTGATGACATCGGAGTCTTGGATCGTTAGTGAACTAGAAGACCCTATAAAGCAGTGATGATAGAGTCTCTGGGTAAGAGGGAGCTCTGGGAAGTTCCTATGAGAAAAGGAACTCGAGCAAGTTTCTAAGAAAAGAGAAACTTGGAACTCTTCCTTGATTAAGAGGGAGAGTTAGACACGACATTCTTGTCTTCAATTTGGAAGAAAGAATAGAGGATTGTGTAATCATCTGGCATCCGACACTCTTTGAGGATGTGGTAGGGCATCCAAGACAAGAGTGGGCAAGAGGACCGGCATTCTTGAGGCTGGGAACCCAAGATGAGAATAGTCCTTCCTAGTAGGGCATACTCGGAGAACACTCGGGTGGGTATGACGCTAAGAGAGACAATGATGATGCGTGTCTATCAGTCATTGGTCTCGCCAACATTGTGTGCTCTGATCTAAGTGAGAGATAGAGCTGTTAGTCAAGGCCTTGCTAAATGGAAACAATGTTGGTTGAAATGATGCTATAATAGATGGATTGCAAATCTGGTTCTTCTTATGAGAAATTCTTCAGATTGAGAATGACCAAGTACCATTCTGAATACCTCCCTAGTTAAGAGGGAGTGCTGAAGAAAGTGTAACTAGGTTCGGTCTTCATAATGACATGATAAATTATTTTTGTATATCTTGCTACGTGGATTTCATGAGCAAGAAGTGTCATTAGGTCAAAGACATCTTGTTGATGTCTTTAGGATTTTATAATTATGTCAAAGAATCATGTCATTTATAGAGAAGCTCTTTAAGAGCTTATGTAAAATGTATTTATGTGAAAGCAGTCCTCCAAGACCAAGATCAATCCTCCATTGGCAAGTTCAAGAAGTTTGCAAGCAAATCAATAAAGAATTCTTCATGTCGGCTCCAAAAATGAATTAATAAATAAATGGCAGTCATGTCGGCTTGTTTAAAATGACATGTCGGTTCATGAACTCACGTTGGCTCAAATATGTGGCACAAACCACTATAAATACTTGTCTAGGGTTAGCGCAAAATACATAAGAAGATTTCGCAATATCTCTCTCTGAAATTTCGGTTGGTTAGGAACATATCCGCATCACAACAAGGAGATAGTTCAGGGTTTCAGAATGAGAGATATCACCATGATATTCTGATGGATATAAGGTTTAAGGTCCGTATAAAAGGAGGGCAGAATAGTGGTGATTACAGTATGTAATTACGACATCAAAACCCTCACAGATCCCTGAAATCTCCTCTTTCGGAAGGTATCATTGGATTGTAATCTCGGTATGATTGTGATCTCGGAGCATATCATAGTAAGAAGATTCAGATCTGTCTCCTAGTAGCCTTGGCACATATGTATATCTCAGTGATCCTTCAACAACATGCCATTTCGGAATTCATTCTAGACTTAGTCATTTATGGATGGAATAGTCTCTGCATATATATAGACTATCTCAGTTAATAACAATGTCTCGGCTTACATTTATTCTCGGCATAATCATGTTGGGAGGAATCTCTGTGATAACTGTGACCACCGCAGTCTAGGCATAACGAGGAGCAGTAACCATAGTTGCAAGCAGTAATGACGATGATTAGTTTTACAATCTCAGCATGATGGAAGGGACAGTGATGACAATGACAAGGATGGTCAGTCTCGACAGTATAAAAAGGACTGACAAGGATCCTGATCTCATAAGTGACTCATGTTGTCCCAACCTACAGTAAGGTACAAGTCATGATCCTATCATAAGTCATGATCTCCGTTCTTGAAGATCATGATCTTGATGAAGGTGCAAAAATCACCTCTGTGGTAATTTCAAGGGACGTCATGGTGCAATAAAGATGTTATCAATGATGGCAGCAGTACTGAAGATATCAATGATGCAGTATTGCAGTAGTGATGATGTTCTCAGCAGTGTCCAAGGAAGAGGATTGATTTCTTGGTCTTGGAGAGGTAGATTGTGTCAAGGGTCATGGTCTTGGTATTCGTCAATTGGGATCTCTATAAGAAGAATTTCGCGTGGGTTTTTCCTCCCCAAGAGGGAGAGGTTTTGGCCTTGGCGGAAAGCCAAATACTTTGTGTTCTTGTCTCTTTTGTTTCTGGTAGCAGTTTGATGAAGTAAACACACACACTAATAATGAATGGAAGATCAAGTTAAGATTAATTGTATAAATACTTCACAAATTGCTATCATGTCAAAGAAGAATCACCTTAACATGCATGCCCAAAGATTCTTCAACACTTTTCAAGCTCCCTCTTAACTAGGGACCTATTGCAGCTCCTCATGTGGAGATCCTTAAAAAACCAGTTGCTTGAAGAGCTCCTTCCTTTGATGTCATGAATTTCTTCTTCGTCAAGGAGTCTTCATCTTTGGGAACTCCTACATAGGGCACAAATCATCCATCACTTTTATCTATGAGTTAGTCATGTTCTTAACTCATTAGAAAGTGATCCATCAGATTTTCCATCTGGGTTTGCTTCATGTCATTCTGCTTTCATGCCATATTTTTCGGAAGGACATTACATCCTTCTATATGGTTTGCTTAGAAGTCATTCACAGATCTTCCCTTTGACATTCCTACATAAGCCCAACCAGATGCTAGTCCAGAAATAATCAATGAACACTTCAAATCAAAATTACCTTTGTGATGATCTTTCACCATGACATCTTCCTGTAAGTATCGGCATCTTGGATGCAGATTGACACATCTCCCACAGATATTTAGTGTCAAGGGTCTATATCTTTTTTGACTTCCATCAAAGTCTTCACATCTTTCCGGGAGATATTCTAGTCACATCTTCTTGGACTTCGGATGTTGAATACTTTCTACCATCATTGCATATTATCACGTTCTCTTTTTGTCTCTTCACACACTTCATTCTTAGGAGCTTCCAATCAGAGTTCCTCAATCGTAGTCAATCACCTCATAAGTCTCTTCACACACTTCATTCTTAGGAGCTTCCAATCAGAGTTCCTCAATCGTAGTCAACCACCTCATACTTCATATGAGGACATATTATGTTGATTTCATCTAGTGTGACTCATGCCTTCCGACATTCTTTCATAGGAGGAGATTCCTTTTCTTTGATCATGCTTGAAAATAGAAGTAGTGATCCTTGTTACCTGCAACGTTACGACATGACTTTATAATATTAAATACAAGCATACATACCTTATTTACCTTTAGGTCATCTAGGTTTCTTTCAACAACTTCCTTGATTGCAAAGATCGTCAACCCCTTGATCTGCTTCATCTCTCATGTCATCATACCATCATCCAATGAACTCCACAAGTTGGAGTTCCTGATGAAACACTGGCTTCCTCTCTAGATTGGTGAACCTCTAATGAGGTTTCCATCTCGCATGTCCTTATTCAGTAGATGTTTGTCTTTTAAACTGATGTATGATGAGACTTGTCCTAGATGACTTCTTCCTTTGATCTTTCAATGAGGTCACAAAGAGCTATATCCTTCAAAGTTGACTATCAGACATCCTTCATGTTTCCTATGGTGATGTCACAAGCTATTGTTTCTAATGCTTCCATGATGCCATGATGCATCTTATTAATTATTATAGCCATATTCTATAAGGTTTAGGAGCTATGACAAGAACTTTTGTGAGCGAGACTATCTTAGCATAGTGGAGATCTCTTACTTCCTTTTTTCTTGGACTCCTCTTCTTTGGTGATATGGGCTTCTTCTCTTCTTCTTTTGTAATGACCATAGTTTTTACATCCATAACATTGAATCTTAGCTATGGTATTCTTTATTTTTCGAGGACCAAAATTTTCCAAACTTCCTTTCTTTCCAGCAAATGTTTGAGTCCTTTAACCTTGACCACTTTTGCCCTTAACTTGTCTTCTCATATCTTGCATAGAAACCACAAGTTGTCGAATGAGGTAACTTTCTTATCCTCGTGGATATCTGTTACCTTGTTCATCAATTAGTGCATTATAGATCAATGATGATTATCTTCTTATCATCTCTCCCAGATCTTGTAGTTGATGCCTTATGAAGATATCCCTTTATCCTTTGATACGTTTAATTTGTGTGTAGATCATATCTAAGTCATGTGACCTTCTTTACCGCATCTTCAGAGAATATGCTTACGAGTTTATCATATACATCTCTTTGATGTTTCCAATATTGCTATATGAGGGGACCTTTCATAAGAAACCCTTTCCATGAATTCAGGGGAGACCTTTCCATTGATATGTTCAATGACTTCACTTTCTTGGAGGACTATATCTATCCTCCTTTTCTATGCAAGGAATTTCGATGACCCATCTAACTTATAAATCTCCTTGCAAACATGGAGTCATTTTACCAAATTGATTAAAGAATGAAAGATACTTACTTGACAAGTGAAGATGAAATCTTCTTACTTGATCACTTTGATGATGGTTGAAGAAGATGTATTTGCTGCTTCCTTGGATGATCTTCTTGAAGGGAAAGGAGACGAACCTTGCTTGAATGAGAGGGAACTTGCCTCATAGCTTTGAAGATGATGATAACGTCTTCTTGCTTTCAAGATTCTTCAAGATGAAAATTGCTACTAGGGTTTTGACTTTCTCTAAGATGTGACTGTCAAATTTAAAGTACTTCGAGCTACCTTGCTTTGTAGATAACTTGATGAGGGTCTTTGTGGTCTTTTGATGATGACGATAGAAACAAAAGCTCTTGCTCTTGTAGACTGCTTCTTTGATCTAGGGTTTTATCCTCCAATGTAGATCTTGATCTTTTGCTTTGATAACCTTCGACTTGCTTTGATGCCTTTCTTGAAATTGAATTCTTCTCTTTGATTAGATGCCCTTCCTTTGACTTTAACACCTTAGCTCTGATACCATGTTGAGAAATCTAGGGCATTAGTATTAGTTGATTTCTCTTTTTTGGTGACTGCTTGTGAATGCTTTTTACTTGATTATATAAGGATCTTCTTTTTGTTAGAATATTAATGTTCTTCTTCATCAAACAATAACCAATGCATGAACATAAATAGACAAGAGACATAGCATGTAGGCAATGGGCCAGGGCCAAAACCTTTTGTTGTCGCACAAAGTGTCTAGGCACTGCGACAGTGCTCAGAGTAAGGGCTGTCACTCTTATCCTTACTCACTCCGTTTAGACTTTCCCCTAGACAAGTCAAGGGGGGTAGTCCCTAGGGGTAAATAAATGAGGATAGCCTGTAGAACACAGGTTCTAGGAGACTTAAGGATGAACAACTTGTAGAATATAGAACAAGTCCTGGTTAACTGAAATGGATAGATTAAACAATTAATACAAATAAGACACAACCACAAAATAGAAATGATTCTAGACCAGTGCCCTTATATTCAATTAACCATAAACTAGATAAAAACAAGCTATCCAAAGCAATTTATAAATATGATGAAAGTGACGATCATGAATGATTAAATGTAAATGCCCAAAACTTTATCATGCAATATTTTCTAGCAATTAAATACACGAAGAGCTATGGAATTTAACTGCTAAGCAATGGTTCTAGATTTAAAATAATTTTCTTCAATAACCCCAAATCTAGAAAATTTTATCTTTCTCCTATAGTCAATCTTTAGATATGATTCTAAAACATTAATCACACTTGACAATAGAGAAATCACTACTCTGAGCGTGACAACCCTTACTCTGAGCGTTGTCACAGTGCCTAGACACTTTGTGCGACAACACCTCTCACTCTTTGAGAGAAAAACCTGCACAAATTCTTCTTATAAAGATTCCAATTGACGAATACCAAGACCAAGACCCCTAACCTATTTGCCACTCCAAGACCAAGACACATATCCTTTGGACAGTCAACCTCCTTGATTCTTCTTCGACTTCGACCTTCATGGCATCATCAAGATCTTCTTACTGTCGTCCTTCTTGCTAGCATTTATATGGATCTTACTAGTATGATGGCACATAGCCATTTCTCTTAACATAGCACTGGTATCCTTGTTCTTAAGATAGCACCGAAACTTATATTGAGAGCCTACAAAATCACTGTGATATGCAACTCCTTCATAGCACTAAGCAATGGTCTTTGTTATAGCCCCATACTGTGATTTCTTCTTGAAATTGCAGCCTTCATATTCTTTTCAAAATCATGATACCGAACTGTATGTATCACTGTAGTCATCACAGGGATCCGAAATTATCACAATGCTTTGATACTCGAATTCCAGAGGGATCCATTATTCTCTTGACTGCACTAGTATTCAAACTGTTCACTATAGCTGTCCATCGAAGTCATGGAGATGTCCTAACTTTTGTCTATTACCTTATCCGAATTACAGTGAGATGTCTGAATGCTTCTTTGTTTTGCCCATCTGAAAAACTCAGAGAGGTATGTGAAAAATCTCTAACTGTGGAATAGGTCAAGGTGGGTATATATAGTAGTTTGTCCATCAATATAAGCGGACATGAGTTGATGAACTAGTGTGTCTCGATAATGTGAGCCGACATGATTTATTATTTCATCTTGCAGGCCGACATAGGAAGAGGAGGACTCTGCTCATCTTTGGAGGGTATTTGCTAGAATACAATTGACATGACATTGACCTTTTGACAAATCCTAAGGTTCTCAATGGGTGCCATCTAAAAATAAACTTCTTGCTCATGAAACCCATGAAGCAAGGCATTACGAAATAATTTTATTTCCTTTATTACATCAATTACAAAAGTCACAATTACATGTCATTATGAAGACCGAACTTAGTTACACTTTTCAACACCTTGATCATGGAGCATGGCACGGGTGGCTTCCATGATTGTTCAATTATTCCTTTCAGCAACTCCATTTTGCTCAGAAGTGTATGGAACGGTTGTCTCCCTCTTAATGCCAACCTCTCTGTGATATTCATTGAATTTATTTGATTCATATTAAGTTCCATTGTCAATCCTCAATATTTTGATTTTCTTCCCTGTTTGATTCTCGATCAAGGCTTTTAAAAGAATGAAACCATTTGAACACTTCATCCTTCTTCAAGAAATAGATCCATATTTTGTTAGAGAAGTCATCCACAAAAATTGCATAGTATAAGTATCCTCTCAATGATGTTATGGGCAACATACTAGATAGGTCATAATGGACCAATTGAAGAATATCGGTAGTTTGGCTTTCACTTCAAGGGAATGGTCCCCTTGTAAGTTTCCCAGTTGCACAACCCTCACAAACTCCTTCATGATTCATGTTGAAATCAGGCATACCTGTGACCATCTTCCTTACCCCAGGTAAGGCTTTGTAATGAAGGTGGGCAAATTTCCAGTGCCATAATTCAAATTGAAGAGAAGTATCGCAAGTCAAGGCTCGCAAAGGACTTCCTCCAACTTGATAGAGACCATCAACCCTAAATCAAGTGTGAATGCATCTTTAGGGTTTCTTTGCCAAATACGTACCTTTCCGTCAATGAATGTTACCTTGAAGCCTTTATCTTCCATCGCAGAAATAGACATTAGGTTTTTCTTCAAATTGGGCACATACAATACTTCTTGTAGATGAATGGTTCGACCTTGATTCAAGTGAAGAGTGACAATACTTATCCCTTTCACCAGGTAGGTGGCATTATTTCCAAGTATGATCTCCAAATTAGTCTTCTTTTCAATCAAATTTGAGAGGGCCTCTTTGTACCCGGTGAAGTGGCTCGAGTCTCCATTATCAATCAACCAATGATCCAAAGTATCCGGAGGAGAGGCAGTAGATAGAACATAAATAAGATAAAACTCCTTTTGTTTTTCTACAACAATACTTTCCTCATATATGGAATTTCTTGTCCTTTTGAGAGGTTGACCATTTCCATATCGAGCAACGTGAACATTCCTCTTTCCTTTATTGTTGCACTTGTTGTTCCTTTGATTGCCATTGCCTTTGAAATTGTTGTTGTTGTTGTCGTCATCCCTCTGAGAATCCTTCTTGGGAGGACAATCTCTAGCATAGTGGCTGAACCTATTACAGTTGTAACCCCTTCCTTTTCTTCCTTCCTTGAATCCTTGACCCTATCTCCTAGGACCAACATTATTTTTCCTCTTAGCATGAGCAAAGAACGAAGTAGGTTCATTTCCATTTGAAGGCTTGTCTCTCTCCATCATCTTCGTCTACTCTTGAGTGCATGTAGCCAATAATTCATTGAAACTAGGAATCCCATCATTGTTGCAAATGGTGGTGTTAAACACAGTCCATGCTCTTGAAAGACCTGCAAGTGCAATGAGAGTGAGCTCACTGTCAGTAATAATTTCTCCAATAGATAGTATGTCATTCTTGATTTGTGTTGTTTTCATAAAGTAGGATTGGATAGACCCCCCTTTATCCATCTTGATGTCGTTCAACTTGTTCTTGAGAAAGAGGATTTGATTTTCATTGTTTACTTTGAACTTCCCAAGCAATTTCTCATACATTTCCTTAGATGTTCCCAAATCAGAAATATAGGCAACCAAATGCTTTTGAATGGAGTCTATGATAATTCTTTTAGCTTTGACCTCACCTTTCTTGTACTTTGTTTTTGTAGCAGCAGGTGCATTTGAAGGAGTCTCCACCACTCTTCCCTGCACATACTCCATGGCATCATGCTCTTCGAAAGTCAAATCCAAAGTCATCTACCATGCATGATAGTTAGATTTGTCCTTGAGCTTATTATGCTCAGATTTGAAGTAAGATGTAGTAGCCATTGAGGCTAGTCCAATAATCTTGTCTAACGTATCTCCCTTGGTTATTGCTTTTCTCTCTCTTGTTTGGGCTTCGTCTTCACCTGTGCTCCGATACCATGTTAATTTTAGTTAACAATGGTATGTTCTATGCTTAGCACAATTACTTCAATGTTCCTTTAGCAGCCCAATGGCAATTTCCAATTTAGTTTTCCAATAGCAATCACATCAACCATAAATCACATTGATAGTAATTGTAGATAGAACATGAATAACAAATATGTAGAAGTCAAGCCAAGAGAGGACATCAGATTTGGCGGATGCCAGGGGAAAACCCTTTTGATCAATTCTTCTTATTATTATATCAAATGTTCAACAGAGAGAGAGTACAAAAAGTCAAAATTGACTTTCCAAATCAAAGTCAAAATAACCCTGTCAAATCTGCAATCAACTGTAGTCAAACGCAACCCTAACTAGAAAGTCAAAGATGGTGAACGCAACAATAAAACTTCCCCTTTGAAGCTCGGTCAAAGGCAGTCAAACTTGGCCTGTAGTAGTGGTCAAAGTCAGCCAAAAATAGTCATAACATTTGCAGTCAAACTCAGTCACCTTGAAGTCAACCTTGTGGTCAAATAGTCCTATAGTCAACACAGATCAAACAACCTAGAAAATCTCGATTTTTGTGCCAATCAATGCGGTCTATTGAAACAGAGTCAAACCCTTCAAAATGGTAGTCAAAATTGGTCAAACAATCCTTGGTGAACGCTGGTCAAACTTCAGTCAACTCTTGAAATTTTTGGCCTTGTACTTCTGTCTGAAATTCGTCCTCCTTGCTACATGTGTCAGAGAAAGAGAATGGCCAATAGCTGTACGAACCAATGAGAGAAGGATAGAGAAGAATGTGAGTGATGATGACGCCAAATGACGTGTTAGGTCACTTGTATTTATACAAGTCGTTGAGGGTGAAGTGACATGTCTCTTGGGCTTCATGAGCCTACATGATGATGTGGCCGACCTGAACAATTTACACGCGTGGGCATAAATTCAAAAACACATTTTTGCTGTCAAATGAGTTGTCTAAAGTGGAATTTGACCCTAGTTGCCAATTTTAACAAATATTCAAGCCCAAAAGATTGTAGACTTTAACGGATTAAAGGAGTAGTGAGGTGGGCAGCCTCCAAAGCCCTAAGTACAATCTTTTGTGAAGGATTACAAGCTATTAGTGGGCAGGTTTTAGAGACCTCTCAAGGGAAGCAAGATGGCTTACCAAGGGATGAGAGCAGATCATTGTCTAGAGGGATCGAACTTCATGGCTTGGAAAGGGAGGATTATGATAATGTTGGAAGATAATGGTGCATGAGAATTCGTGAAGTAGGCTATCCCACCACCACAAGATGCCCAACAATTGGCCCAACATAATAATAAAAATGATGTCAAGACAAAGAGGATCATTCTAGAAGGGGTCAAAGATCATATAGTGCCTCATATCCATGAGAAGAAGACAACATTTGAGATGTAGGATACAATCCTGAAGTTGTATCAGATTTCTAGTGATATCAGGAAGCTTGCTCTTAAGATTGAAGTTGAGGAGTATTTAGATGAGCAAGGATTAGCCCATCGTCCCATATTTGACAAGGTTCACTCAGGTATGAGATGAACTAGGTGGGGTGGGTGTGGTTGTATCTGATCATGATTTTGTGAGTTTTGTCTTACTTGGACTTCACAAGTTGTGGAAAGTGTTCCAGGATGTTGTTAGTGGGAGAGAGAACTTCCCAAATTGGGAAAGGTTTTGGATTGACTGCATACAAGAAGAGATTTGAAGAGGAACCATAGAAGGGAGATCAATTATGACAGAGGAAGAGGAGATCTGTGCCCTAGAAGCAAGAGTAGCAAGGCCAACGACAAGAAGGGCCAAGGAGAGGCCGAGTCCAGTTAAAAGGGCAAGAAGAAGGATCTAAGCAAGATCAAGTGCTTTCATTGCCGTGAGTTTGGACACTATGCTTTTAAGTGTCCTGGAAAGAAGGGGGTTGGGAAGGATCATGCTATTGCATTAGCGAAAGTAGATGACATTTCTGCCCAGTTCGAGAAAAATTTCTCATTGGTTGCTTGCATGGAAAGCTCAACAAATAGCAGTATATGGTATATTGATTCAAGAGCATCCTTCCACATGACTGAGTACAAGAAGAGTTTTAGCCCCTTGAAGGAGAAGGGCATGCAATGTCAGATTGAGCTAGCAGATGATGGTCATTATGCAACTAGAGGAGTTGGTACTGTCAGTTTTATGAGGGAATCATATAATCCTCTTCATCTCAGAGATGTTCTCTATGTTCCAGGATTGAGGCAGAATCTTGTTTCGGTAGCTACCCTCGAGGACAAGGGATATGACATCATCTTCAACAGAGGTAAGGCATACCTCCAACACTTAGCTTCTGGATGTAAGAAGCAGATAGGTGTGAGGGTGAAGAATATCTACTAGTTGCAGGTAGAGACACGTGCAACCTTGAGCAGCAAGGCAAGGAATGCACAAAGTAGAGGAGTCGTGGTTGAGCGAGAGCAAGATAAAGCTCTCAAGATGGAGCCTTAGTATCTCAGTTTTAGGCTAAGCTAGTTGTCAGTTGGGTTGACTAGCAGGATGATGATGATGAGGACCATAGCCTAGGGCAAGTGGAGGTAATCACTCAGTCAGAGGCTTCTAGTATAGGGAAAGTTCGAGCCAAGTGGGCAACAAATTTGGTTAAGGAAGATTAGAAGAGAGTTGAGTCTCCCAACATCAAGAAACAAACACTGAGGCACACAGGGTACATGGCACTTATGACTAAAGTGGTTGACTTACAGAGCATGGTGGGAATGAACAAGTCTTCAAAGCAAGTTCCGCAGAAGAAAGCAGAGAAGTCTTCTAGTTCAAAGGGAGTAGTTGTATCAGTGGTGAACTTGGTAGAGTTGAAGATAGATCCAGGTGGACGAGGTTCTTCCAAGAACACCTTCCTTGCTAAGAGGGAGTGTTGAAAATATTAACGAGAAAATGGTTCCTTGATTTGTGCCTTAATCATAGGAGCCAAAACGAGTTCCTTCTTGTGCATGATTCGAGTTCCTAAGATTAGGAGATACCCTATAAATTAGGACGAGTTCCTATAATTTATGAGTTAGTCCCTAAAAATTAGGACGAATTAGGATGTAGTTAATTAAAGTGTTGAAATTAAAAGTTGAGTTCTTGATTTTCTAGTGTGAGTTAATTGAGGAAAAACGCAAGCGATTGAGTTTCCAGTGGTTGACTTGAAATAGGACGAGTTGCATGAGCAATTAACTCATGCTAAGTCAATCATTTACAAAATCATTCCTTAATTAGAAAACTCACTAATTTTAACCATTCGAATTGCCTTTAAAAGGAGGAAAGAAGGCACAAGTTTAATCATTGTTTTGGTGAGTGCAAGTTGGTGAGACCAAGCAATAGCAAGGACAAGTTTGTGCGTGGAGCTTGTGAGAGGAAGAGTGTGTAAGAGAAGCTTATGCACAAGTTGGTAGAGGGTAGTAGAGTTCAACAATATTGCAAGGGTTTCAAGCTTAGAACAAGTAGGAAAGACAAGTGTGTCTTTCAAACTGAAACAATTGTATTTTGTAAGAGATCAATTGCTTAGTTTCTCTATCCAAAAAATTCTCAAACAAGCAGAGGGTTTTCCCAGTTGGGTTCCCAAGACAATTCTATGTTTTTGAATTGTGTGACGGTGCTTTTGTTTCTGTTCCTATTCTGCTGCATCTAGTAGAGAAATATTGTGTTTATGTGAGAAGAAATTTTATGTTAGATTGCTCATATTAACATATTAGAATTTTGGTGAATTTTCTACAAGGAAAATAAATAAGATTTGGTATTCAAGAATTTAAAATGGTATTAGAGCAATAAACTCTGAAGAAGTGGAAGATCAATTTATCACAAGTTTACAACAGACAAATTTCCAACAACAAAATTTTTGTTGGTCAAGTATTTGATTTGGGAGGATGGCTGCAACCTACAATTGGATTAAGATTTTAAGACCTATTGAAGGATGCATCCAACTACAATCCTTAGAAGGAAACAACATCATTGGTGGTTATGGAGAATGGCATTTGGGAGTTTGTAGATTAGAAACTCATCCCTCCCACTGATGCTACACAACTAGCCATCCATGATAAAAAGGATGTAAAAGCCAGGAGAATTATTCTGGATGAGGTGAAAGATCACGTGATCCCTCATTTATCTGGAAAGAAGACTGCTAGGGAGATGTGGGAGGCTTTGACGAAACTATACCAGAGTGATAACCAAAATAGGAAGATGGTGTTGAAGGAGAAACTTAGGGGCACCAAGATGACCAGATCTAATACAGTAGCATCTTATCTCACTAGGGTCACACAAGTTCGTGATGAGTTGGCTATAGTTGGTGAGGCCATTTAAAATCAAGAATTGGTAAGGATGGTCCTAAATGGCTTCACTAAGCCATGATATTCCTTCATTGAAGGCATTGTGGCATGAGAAAACCTTCCTAACTGGGAGAGATTTTGGGATGATTTCATCCAGGAGGTGATTTGAGAGGAATCTCTGCATGAAGGCTACCACAAGGGTGATGTGAGAACCTTGCTAAGGAATGGCTATTGAGAAATCTAGGGCAATGAGATCTATTATATTGATTTCTCTTTACTTTTTATAGATGCTTGTGATTTATTAATTAGATTCTTCTTCTTATAATTATTTTTTTGTTCATCAAACAACTATCAGAACCATTAAACAAAGGGACACCGAATGTAGGCACTCAGGCAGGGCAAAATCGCTAAGGAGGGGAAAACCCAGTAAATTTATATCATAGTGAGACAACCAAGATCCTTGACACAGATTTTACTTCTCCATCCATTAAGCTAACCAAACATGAAAACATTCTTCCTGCAATTCAATCTTTGTCCTGCAATAGTAACAATGTCCTGCAATTTAACCTTCGTCCTGCAATAGTGATCTTTGACTTGTAATATCAACCTTTGTCTTGTAATGAAGATCTTTTACTTGCAACATTAACCTTCATCCTGTGCTTCACACTTCATCCCTTTTTTGCAAATCGCAGATCCAATTGTGTTCCAATAGGTTGAGTTCACCTTGCTTTTTATAGTGGTTTGTCACTATACTTTTTGGGCCGACATGAGCAGTTGACAGGCCGACTTGTAGAGGATGAAATTGAAGCCAATTTAGAAGAGTTTTTGAGGACCATTTGATGGATGGAGGGTTCAACATGACCAAAATATTTTTTCTTTCTTGATACCATGATCCCAAGAAGGGTTTACATAATAAATTTGACTTTGACTCAACAAAAATCCTAGAGCACTCAATGGGTGCTCTGACCTATTGATTATTGATCCAAGCATGAAACCCATGCTCTAATAAGTCAATGTATTTAACAATAAAATTTCATTTTGACAAATATAATACACCATGACTCAAATATAATTATGAAGACCAACACTAGTTGAATTCTTTAACAATGGCAAGGGGAAGACCAAGAAGAATATTAATGGGGAGGCCACCTCTTAGGATGGAAAGAAGAAATAAACGAACAAAGTAAAATTCTTTGCTTGTCACAAGATTTATCATTATGTTGATTAATGTTCAAACAAGAAGAAAGGCAAGGGAGAGGCGTAACAGGTTGCGACATCAACAAACACATAGGTAAGTGAGTTTTCCACCAAGTTTTAGAAAGACTTCTCGTTGGTGTCTTGTCTTTTTGTCTCTATAGCCAAGGGTGCATCGTTCATGGACAGTGGGGCTTCTCGTCATATGATGAGATCACAAGAGTTATTCACCAATATTTCAAAGGGAGTCTTAGAATTACATGTGGAACTTGGTAACAACGCCAGGGGTGTTGTAGAGGGGGTTGAGACTAGTGTATATAATATCGCCGAGAAAATATCACGATATTTTGGGAAAATATCGCGTGACTATGCAAAAAATCGCCTAGAGATAGTGAAAAATTGCCGTACAGCTATAAAAGTCTGATTTTGTTTTTTTTTTTCAATCATTTTCATTTCTAATTGTTGGTGAAGGAAGGGGAGAGCTATGTGCTTTCTGCCAAGGAGGGTTTGAGCATTAAATAGCTATTATCGCCACCAACAACGATGATTTTATTGATCTAAGCTTGAAGAACAGTGAGACAATTTCATTTCTTCCATTAACAGGTATGTTCAAATAAACCCCTATGTTAATGATTTTTTTGTTAGTTTTAGGATTATTCTTGCTTGCCTATTTGCCTACAATCATTTTGCTTGTTTTTTTCTTTTCCATTTGCTATGATTTGCATGCCCATGAGCAAATGCAGGGGTTTTAACTTTTCTCCATATTTGGAGAGAACTCCATTTTTTTTTAAACTTTCAAATACACCCGCTTATTGTCATTTATGTTTTTCCATTGAATTCACATTGCAAATAATGTAGCAAAAAAACTATTTTGTGAAATGATGTGGTTATTACTTATTAAGTTATTAATTCCAATTTTTTTTTGGCGCCCTAGGTTTGAGTTAGCTCACTACAAAATTCAAATATGCTAAAAGCCTTGGACCCATTTTAGGAGTATGGGAACCTTGATGGTGGGACAAATTAGGCATATCTTACATGAAAATTGTGTGGGACTAGGATGATAGGAGGGGTTACACGACTAAAATACCATCTGGCTAGACTCACTGGACATGATGTTGGGATTTGTACAGTTTCTAGTCCGGAGCTTATACAAAAAGCTCTTGAGGCAATTGATGAAAAAGACAGAAAGAAGGAAGAGACAGAAATAAACAAGGTTGAACATGCAGGTAGATCTTTTGGGATATCTTCTCCTGATTTTGATGTTGAGGGTAATGGGAGGGGCTCCACAGCTAGCACATCATCACCTGCTACTGCTAGTGCGAGGTCATCATTTTTTGTTCCATGAACAGGACATGGATCACAACTTGGCATAAAATCGCGTGTTAAAAAAAAAGGAGAAGGAAGAAGCAGATAGAGTCATGGGGAGGTGTATTTTCTGGAGCGACTTACCTCTCAACATCACGAAAACCAATCCATTTTGTTTGCCAATGTGTGATGCTATTGCTGTTGTGGGCCTAGGGTACAAAAGTGCTACATATGAGGAGTTGCGGGGGCCAATTCTTTAAGCAGAAAAGCAGGACATCAACTCTAGATTGGCAGAGTTGAAAAAACCATGGGAAGTTACTGGATGCACTGTGATGTCTGATGGTTGGACAGATAGGAAGGGTAGGACCCTTCTAAATTTCTTGGTACGTTGTCGTAAAGGTACCGTGTTTATTAAATCGTTGGATGCATTAGAACATATCAAAGATGCAACAACGATATGTGAGTTGTTAGATGGGTTCATTCGGGAGATTGGTGTGCAGAATGTGGTGCAAGTCATAATAAACAATGCAGCTAATTATGTGTCTGCCAACAAGATGCTTATGGAGAGGTATCACACATTGCTCTGGACTCCGTGTGCAACACATTGTCTCAATTTGTTGCTTGAGGATATGGGGAAACTCTTCTTCATCAAGGAGGTGGTTGATATGGCTAGGAGCGTCCCCAAGTTTATTTATAACCATGCTTTTGTTCTTAGCCTCATGAGGAGGTTCACTAGAAACGAGGAGTTGCAGTGTCCTGCGATCACACGTTTTGCCACAAACTTTATTACTCTTCAGTGTTTGCTTTGATGTCAGTTCGAGTTGAAGCAATGTTTGTGTCTGATGACTGGCGTAATTGTAGATACAACAGGAGATAGGATGGGAAAGCCATTGCAAAAATAGTGTATTGTAAGACGTTTTGGCGTGGAGTAGAAGAAGCATGCATAGTTAGTGAACCTATAGTAAAGGTTCTCAGATTGGTAGATGGGGAGAAACCTGCAATGGCGTATTTGTATGAGGGCATGGATAGGGCCAAGGAGGCCATTCGTTCTTATTATGCAAACAAGACTTCTGTTGGCCTTGATAGGCAGATGATGTTATGGGATGTGATTGATAGTCAGTGGTCAGGGATGCTTCATCGACCCATTCATGCAGCAACACTCTTCCTCAAGCCCGCATTTTCATACAAATGTGGCTTTGATTTTGATGGTGAGGTGATGGAAGGGCTCCATTCCTGTATTCATTGAATGGTACTTGATCCTGAGCTTCGTAGCAAAATCAATCGCGAGATACAGTATTATCGGGATTGTGTTGGCCTATTTGGCTTTGATGATGCTATTAGGGAAAGGATCCTCTTTGTGCCACATAAGTGACAAGTCATCACTCATTAGAAATTAGAATTTTCAATTTAAAATTTCCTTACTTATAATTCTATTTTTTTTAAATTCAATTATGTAACTTTTATTTGAAAGTTTAATTATGTTTTAAGTTTTTGAATTTTTTATTTCTTTATTTTGTTGTAGATATTTGGTGGCGAAGCTATGGTGCAAGGGCACCAAATTTGCAGAAATTGGCCATACGAATCTTGATTCAAACATATAGCTCTTCAGGGTGTGAGCGCAATTGGAGTGTATTTGAGAAAATACACGCAAAAAAGCGCAACAGGTATAACTTTGAGCTCGAGCCTTTAGTTGAGCAATTACACTTATTGTAATTTTTAATTTTTAATTTATGACCTTCAAATGTCAAGAGTCAAGAGTCAAGATTCATTAGTTTTTTTGATACTCTTACAGGTTGGAGTTCACACGCCTCAATGATTTTGTGTATGTGCATTACAACATCCGACTTCGAGTGAGGCAAATAGAAGCACCAATGGATTTTGTGTATGTGCATTACAACATCCGACTTCGAGTGAGGCAAATAGAAGCACCAATGGATCCAGATGCCATTTCCTTAGACGATATTAATGTATTGTCTCAGTGGAGGGTGGAGTCTGAGGAGCCCATCTTGGAGGAGTCACCTTCATGGTTAGAGCCAGATGATCCATTAGAACAGGGGCAGCAAGAGGAGGAGGACTTGGAGGAGGAGCAAGACTCGGAGGAGGAGCAGGAGGAGGAGGAGGACACTGTGGGAGCATCAACATCAACACCATCTGCTATAGATATAGGAGAGCACAACTCCATACCTAGCATTCATTATTTGACATTAGGTGCAGAGGCAGGGTCAGGGCCTTCTACTACTAGGGACAGGCCTGGCAAACAACCCATCATGTTTTCCCGTAAAAGGGGGAGAGGGCAGTGATTTTAGATAGAGAGCTGCTAGTTTTATTTGTTATGCTACATATAACTCATGATGATGAGATACTTTTATATATGTGATGTTATTTTGTATTGGTTCTCCACATTTGAGTCCTTGAATAGACAATTATCAGGGATCAACAGGATTTGGTATTGCCTTTGATGTATCATTTCTATTTGACATCAAATATATTAGTGCTTTCTTCATATTTATGTGCCAATGTGTTTATTTCATGTTGTTATTGCTTTATATGTTTAAAAATATGAAAAAAATGAATATATTATGCTTTTTTTATGCTTGCCGATATTTTGCTGATATTTTCGCCGATATTGCCGATAAGATATTTTCTGGACCCTCGATATTTTGCCGATATTGATATTTTCAACACTGGTTGAGACTATTTAGTTTCAGCTAGAGTTAAGAGATCCTTTGGAGATGACTGATCTGCTCTATGTATCAGGGCTAACCAACAACCTACTTGTAGTCTCATCCATGGAGGACAAGGGGTATGAGGCTTAGTTTTGGAATGGACAACCACTTGTCATATCGAGGGACTCTAGTCATGGCTTAGGACGAGTAATTGGGACTCATCAGTAGAGAGGGGAACTTGTACATGTTGAAGGGTTAGCCTGTACATGCCCTGGTTCATGGTAGTGACAGTTTGTGCGAGTTATGGCACAAGAGGATGGACTTGCACCGCAAAGCTTTATCAATATTGAGGGATATTTTCACTGATCTTTTGGAGTTCAATGTAGAGAAACATGGTGGGTGCTAGGGATGTGCACTTGGAAAGTATGCCAAGACTACGTTTCCTAGCAGTGATAACATGTCCATGTGAAAATTTCATCTATCACAACAACTGGAAATTATTTTTCTAATTGTTAATGTATTGAACAATTTGTCTACTGTCTGCTATGACAAATATCAAATAATTCACAATGTGATTTTCACAAATAAACTATGGAAGGAAATAGCGCTAGAAATTGAGAAAATCTAGCACACACACACATAAAATTTACACAGTTATATTTGGACAAATGTCCTCGGAAAAACCCAACTTGGGAAAACCAGTGCAACAACTAAGGGTTTTATTATTATGCAGCATTGAGAAATTCCGAGTACAATAATCTCGATGCCGAAATTTGGCTATCTTGCAAAAAAAATTGCCAGAAGTATATAGAGGGAAATTACCCTCACTTTGGGCAATTCTGGCACTGTACTGCCTCTAAAAAGCAAGCCCTCCAATTGGGTTTGTGTAGGTCCCGCGTCAACCTGAAGCTGCCTACCGCAATTGCTGCTCGAATCGTCTGCTAGTCAAGTCATCCTGCCTGCTGCTAGTTGAGAAAACGTATCTCTGACACTTTTGAACCTCTGTTTGGCCTTTGGAACTGAAAACGTTTGCCCTCTTCAGCAAATGGAACTGCTCTTTGAGGCTACTGTGCTAGAACTGTGTAACCTCGTGGAGGAACTTCAACCTCTCTGCAAATGCACTCGCTGGATCTGGAAAACTTCCTCCAGTCTCACTGCCCTTGCCCTCACTGTCCCTGCTTTGATCTTTGGTTTTTTGGCAACTATTGCTGCTCTTTGGAAATCGAACTGCCAAGGAAATCGAACTCCACAAGTGTGTTCATCTACCCATCGACTTCTTATAATCCTTTGTTGGAGCACCAATGACTAAGATTAAAACATAATCGATGACCCAAATTAATTCTTTGTTGATTCATGCGAGTTTCTAGATGATTATCACCTTATCTCAATTAATATGATTAATTAACCATATTCCCTAAGTTTAGACTTAGGAAATATTTAAAATCGACTAATAATCTAATTGAGACATTTCTTGGTGGAATTTCTAGAAACGATTTCTGGGTTATGGAGAACTCATGTATTCTAGCCTCTCCACACAGTTTTGAGACTAGACCACATCCGATGCTACAAAAACTAACACTCTCTCTTAATGAGGACTGTGTTCTAGTGCTGCACACCCTGTCTCTGTATCACCTCCTGTCACGCTGCTGATGTCTAGCCATCCTACCCACCAACCAATGCATAACTCTGATGCTGCATCTGTGCTGTTGTTGAGACTACCATCTGCACTGCAACTCCCTCTCATTTGTTGCTGCTGTAATCGAGAAGCATCCAAAACACTGAATCAACTGTGTTCAGTATGATGCATCTGTCTCTTGAGTCCTTAACTGCTATTAGCTACTGCACTATCAACCAACGAATCTACGTTGTTGCCAACTCTGCATCTGAGCCACCTGCTTTGCTGTTAACACTGCATTGTGCTCCTTAGCACCTGACTGCTACTAGTCTGCAACTGTCACTCTAGATCTGACTGCATCACTTGACACTATTCAATCCTGCTACTGAATACTTTGGGCCCCCATAGCAAGGTACTGATCCATGAGGAGGACACCTCAAGGATCTTGCCCAATCTTTGCAGTTCTTGACTACAGCTCCATGTCGCCCCACCTCACTCTTGGAGGTATGGCTGCCATCATAGCGAAGTCTTCCTCCAACCTGGAGGACAAGTTGTCTATCTTGGTTGACGCTACTGCCTGGTCCTGCTTCTCCTGTTTGTCCTTCTTCCTGAGTGGACACTGCATACTGTAGTGACCAAGCTCACCACGTCTGAATCACTTGACCTTTTACATGTCCTTCTTCTTCTTCTTTAGCTCCCCCTGCCCCTGATTAGGACCTTTCGATACAAGGGTCACATTCTCTTCTTCCTTCTCTTTTCATGACCTTGCTATTGCTACCGATGATGGTGCTCTTTACTAGAACTCTCCTCAACTCCTCTTGCTGTAGATCAGCTCACAATCTATCCCAACTAGGCAGAGTGTCTTTGCCCAATATGTTTTGGACGAACACTTGCTAGTTCTATGAGACACTATTTAGTGCTAATCGTACAAGCTTTGTAGGTTGGGGCGCCTCCCCAACGATTGTTAGCTGATCACAGATCTCCTGAATCCGAGTGAGGAAGGGATCTATGTGTTAACCCTTCTGCATCCCGATGGTTCTCAACTTCTCTATGAAAAACATCTTCCGCTGCTCGGAAGAACTCTGATATAGCATGGAGAGAGCTACCCACATTTCCCTGGTAGTATTCTTGCCAGAAATATGTGAGACTAAATGATCTTGGACTCCATCCAAAATCATCCGCTTCGCCTTTGCCATTTCCTTTCTGTACTCCTTCAGTTGATCTGCATCCTAGGGAACCGCTACCACAATGTTTACGTAGGCTCCGACCATATTCATCTAGAAGGAAGGACATCCTAGCCTTCTAGATGACATACTTGGAGGTTGCCTCCAACCTATCCTAATCTCTAAGCCCTGTTGTGGCCATCTCTAAATCTGTCGAAAACTCCCTCCTTCCCTCTACTTGGCTGCTGGATTTGCTATACGCACTCCCTTATGGAGTGAGGAAATTTGCACTCAACTATTGTCAATTTGCTTGGAAAAATTAAACTTTTGAAACACGAAGTCCCTTGAGAGAAATCTTCCCTCGTGTGTGCTTTTCTCTTCCACCTGACGCTGATTCTGCACCTGCAAAACCCTTTTCGTCCAACCAAAAATTTGCTCAACGAAAATCTGAGCTGTTGTTGCTCCCTCTGACTGTTGGAACCACTATTCTGGACATATTGATTTTTTGGCAGCTTGCAACTAAAAATCGAACCCTTGCCCAACAATTTGATTTGCCTCTCTAGGTACTGCGCAACCTCTGAAAATTCGGGCTTGCTGCTACCTCTGAACGGCGAAATTTCCTTCTCCGCTTTTGAGCTTCTTGTTTGATCAGTCATGCTCTTATACCATGTGAAAATTTCATCTATCACAACAACTAGAAATTAATTTTCTAATTGTTAATTTATTTAACAATTTATTTGCTATCTGCTATGACAAATATCAAATAATTCACGCTATGATTTTCACAAATAAACTGTGGAAGAAAATAGCTAGAAACTGAGAAAATCTAGCGCACAAATAGAATTTACATAGTTATTTTTGTACAAATGTCCTGGAAAAACCCAACTTGGGAAAACTAGTGTAGCAGCCGAGGGTTTTATTATTATGCAACAGTGAGATATTCCGATTACAATAATCTGGATGTCGAAATCTGGCTATCCTGCAGAGAAAAACTGACAAAAATATCTAGAGGGAAATTACCAATGTTGCAGTAATCGTTATCGAGATAATATCGGCGAGGGAAAAAATCGGGAAAAAATCGGAAAAATTCATAAAAATCGGGAAATAATTGTAAAATACAAAAATATTCATTTTTTTTCAAATTTTTTTTTTAATATCTAAAGCATCTACAACATAAAATAAATACATTGACACAACATAAAATAAATACATTGACACATAAATATGATAAAAGAACTAATATATAAGATGTGTAATATCATTTCTAGTGCTACATCACACATAACAGTGAATCTTGTCCTGAATAGTCACTCCTAACTCCTGAGTCCCAACTCAGCCTCAAAATATCAACAAAAATTATAATAATGTATATCATATCATGAGTCATAATGTCATATACAATGAAATGAACCAAATAACTAATACCACTGATTTCCTCTCCCCCTCTTGTGGGAAAATGCAATAGCTTTCCCTCTAGATGTAGATGCTGGTGGAGTTGGCAGTGGACTCTGCTGTGCTCTAAAAGCTGAAGAACTAAGAGCTACAAGAGGTAGACCACGTCCTCTACTGGTGACAGGGGTAGCCTGGGTAGGTTGTGTCACCTAAAAATCGGCAATTTTTTTTTTTTTTTTTTTTATTTTTATTTTTATTTGTTTATCAAGATTTTTCCCAAAAATCGTGATTTTTTCAAGTTATCGCGTTTTTTTGCAAAAAAAATTAACGTAAAAATCGGGCGATAATATCACCAAACTCAAAAAATCGCGATTTTCTGATATTATCGCGATTTTCCCAACACTGGAAATCACCCTCACTCCGGGCAGTTCCGACACTAGACTACCTTTGAAAAACAAGCTGTCCAATTGGGTCTACGTAGGCCTTGCGTCAACTTGAAGCTGCCTACTGCAACTACTGCCCGAATCGCATGTTAATTAAGCCATCCTGCCTATTGCTAGTTGGGAAAACGTCTCTCTAGCGCTCTAGAACCTCTGTCCAACTTCTGGAATTGAAAACGTCTACACTCTTCAGCAAATTGAACTTCCCTTTGAGGCTCCCTCGCTAGGACTATGCAGCCTCTTGGAGAAACTTCGGCCTCTCTGCAAATGCACTTGCTGGATTTGGAAAACTTCCTCTAGCCTCGCTGTCCCTACTTCGATCTCTGGCTTTCTGATAAATGTTGCTTCTCTCTGGAAATTAAACTACTAAGGAAATCGAACACCACAAGTGACTCAAGTATGTTCTCTATCTACCCATTGGCCTCCTGTTAATCCTTTGTTGGAGCACCAACAACCAATATTAAAACATAATCGATGGCCCATATTAATTCCCTGTCGATCCACGTGAGTTTCTAGATGATTCTCACCTTATCTTAATTAATATTGATTAATTAACCATATTCCCCAAGTTTAGACTTAGGAAATATTTAAAAAACGGCTAATAATCTAATTGAGACACTTCTAGGTGGAATTTCTAGAAACGATTTCTAGGTTATGGAGAACTCATGTAATCTACCCTCTCCACAAAGTTTCGAGACTAGAACACGTCAGATGCTACAAAAACTAATAGTCCATGGGATATTGGATCTGGTGCATTCAGACGTGTGTGGTCCTATGTTAGTGGCATCCTTGAGTAGTTACGGTTACTATGTGATATTCGTTGATGATTTCTCCAGGAGGACGTGGATCTACTTCATGAAGAGCAATGATGAAGTCTTCATTCAAATTTGGGAGTTTAAGGCTCTTGTGGAAAACTAGATAGGAAGGGTAGAGTTATGAGGTCAAACAATGGGGGTGAGTATACCTCCAACGACTTCAAGAATTCTGGAAGGAGGCGAGAATTAAGAAATAACTGATAATACCTTACAACCCACAATAGATTGGGGTTGTAGAGAGAAAGAATAGGGCCATTATTGGAGTTGCCAAGACAATGATCCATGATTAGGATCTGCCCATGTTTCTTTGGGCAAAGGCATGCAACATGACAATATATATTCAAATCAGGAGTCCTTAGAAGGTCTTGGAGGACAAGATTCTTGAGGAAGCATTTATAGGATTGAAGCCAGAGGTTGGTCATTTTCATATCTTCAATTGTTCGATATATATCCATGTACCTTCAGAGAAGAGGACGAAGTTGGAGCCCTCAATGTACAAGGGCATACTTGTGGGTGAGGTTGGTCATTTTCATATCTTCAATTGTTCGATATATATCCATGTACCTTCAGAGAAGAGGACGAAGTTGGAGCCCTCAATGTACAAGGGCATCCTTGTGGGGTATAGTGAGATTTCAAAGGTGTATAGAGCGTACATTTTGTTGTAGTGGAAGGCTATGTGAAAATTTGGAAACTTGAATCCTATTGTAGCAATTGGAAATTATTCTCCTAATTGTTAATTTAATTTAACAATTTATTTGCTATTTGCTATAACAAATACTGAATAAATCACATTGCAACCCACACAAATAAAACTGCGGAAGAATAAATGCTGGAAGAAATGCTAGCGCACACACATAAAATGATAATTATTTTTGGATAGATGTCCCTAGAAAAACCCATCTTGGGAAAATTAGTGTCACAGCTGAGGGTTTTAATGTTAAGTAGCAGTGAAATAATCCGAGTACAACTGGATGTCGTAACTGGCAATCCTACAAAGAAATACTGGCAAGAAAAATCTAGTGAGGAAATTTCCTCACTCCACAGGCAAATCTGGGCTCTAACCTTAGCTCAAATTGAGCCATCCAAATTGGCTTTATGCAGCTACTGCATCACTCTATTGCAATCACTTCTGCACTTTGTCTGGATCAGCCTGTTATAGACATATTTGGGCACTGCAACCCCAATCATATATGTCCATAAACCAAGGGCTTATGAGTCCCTAAAAG
>APFE030354249.1:174542-193300 GCA_000404065.3 Pinus taeda | reverse complement strand
TGGGAGGATGACGTTGGGTCAGATCAATGGGTTGTAATCCTCTCTTCTAATCTTTATATCAATAAAGCTATTCAAATTTTCCTCCACATTCTTGTGTGTTTGATGATATATGCATTTGTCAATATATATCTGGTCCTATATTGTTTATGATTGTAGATCTCTGTACTTTGAAGGTATTATGCTGCTTTGACTTTACAGGTACTCTTTGAAGCGGGGTAATCAAGGAAGGAGCAGCAAAGATCTGTCAGAGAAGAGAAGGAACAAGCAAGGAACTAAGCGAAAGATTGAGGTTGGTATTCTTCGCTCTTCTCCTATCTACTTCTCATAAAGGAAAACGGAAGTGGTTTTAGTTTGTTTGTTTCTAAGATAGCTACCCGTCTTAGTGGGACTAGCAACTCTGCATGGACACTAGATTTCTCGATAACACAACCTCTTCTCAAGCATCTGGTCTGCTACTGTCTCGGGAAATGTCTCTCTTGGCCTCCAGAATTTCTGTCTAGCTTCTGGCACTGAAACTCAATTTTCCCTAGTAGAATCGAAACTGCCTCTAGAGGCTACTGTGCTGCTCTGCATTAGCCTTACTGTGGCTCACTTGCGTCTCTGCAAATGCACTCACCGAATTTGGAAATCTTCCTCTGGCTTCACTATCTCTGCCGCTATCTCACTGCTTCGATCTCCGGCTCTCTCTACGACAACTTACTGCTGCTACTCTGGAAATTGATCTGCTCAAAAATCGAACCTTTCAAGTGTCTTCTCCAAGTGCCCATCGACGACTTCTTATAATCCTCTCTTGGGACTCCAACGATCAAGATTAAATTTTAATCGATGCCTAGGATTAACTTGAAGTCGATTCGTGTGAGTTTCTAGATCATTCACGCCTTGACTTAATTAATTCTGATTAATTAACCATATTCCCCAAGTTTAGACTTAGGAAATATTTAAAAACTAGCTAATAATCTAATTAAGTCATTTCTAGGTGGAATTTCCAAAAACGATTTCTAGGTTTTGGAGATCTCATGTATTCTAGCCTCTCCACAAATTTTCAAGGCTAGAGCACATACGATGCTACAAAAAATAATAGGCTATGATGAACATGTATGTCAAATTTGAGGAGAGCCAAGCCTTTAGGAAGGCACATGAACCCCTTCCAAGTTCCAAATGTGGCAGAGGATAAGGAGCGAGAGGCTCTGAAGATTGACAAGAGACCAACACTAGCAACAACAGGGAATCAATCTTCAAATTAGGGAGAGGAGTTGGAGGCTCCTTCCAGTTCTGTTAGGAGGAGGTCGAGATGGCTAGAGCAGACATTGAGAGATTCTTAGGAGCATGTGGAGGCTCCTACGAGTACTTTCAAGGAGAGCACGCTGTTGAGGAAGTTTCCTAGTTACTTATCGCTCATGAGTGACATTGGCGATTCCAAGCCTACTAGTTTTGAGGAGACAACATGCTAGCTGGTTTGGAGGGATGCCATGATGGAGGAGTATGCTTCCATCATGAAGAATGATGTGTGTGACATTGTGGTACGGCATAGAGGCCAGAGGGGAAATTAGTTTTGAGCTCCAGATGGACCTTTAAGATCAAACATGCTGCAGATAGCAGTATTGAAAAGTACAGGGGGAGGTTTGCGGCGAGAGGGTTCTCCCAAAAGGAGGGAGTGGACTATGAGGATACATTTGCTCCAATTGCGAAGTATACTTCTATTAGGAATGTTATAGTATTGCTTAAGAGATGGGGTGGAGGATGCATTAGATGGTTGTGAAGATAGCCCTTTGTCAATGTAGTTATTGAGGAGGAGGTGTACATTGAACAACCTTAGGGCTTTGAGGTGTATGGGAGAGATTCTCATGTACGTAGATTGAAAAAGGCATTGCACAGATACAAGCAGGCACTGAGGGCATGGTACACGAGGATTGATATTTGCTAAGCATAGGCTTCACCAAGAGTGAGGTGGATCCTAACCTGTGTTACATACTTGTTGGTGATGATCCACTTATCTTGGTACTTTATGTGGATGACCTATTTGTCATAGTGTAAGAGAAGCCAATCGAGATGTGCAGGTGAGATCTTGCTTCAGAGTTTGAGATGAAGGACATCAACATGATGCACTACTTTTTGGGTTTGGAGGTGTCATAGCAGACATATGAGATTTTGTTGGGATAGTTTAAATATGTAGTTGATATCTCGGGGAGATCCAAGATGGTGGATTACTGGCCTATGTCTACACCCATGATTACCAATTTGAGTTGGTGGATCCCACTTTCTATTGATAGTTGATTGGTTCCTTAAGGTCTCTGGTTAACACTAGGCGAAATATATGTTTTACTATGAATACCCTAAGCCAGTTTATGGGGGAGTCGAGGAGGGTGCATTGGGTTGCAATGAAGCATATCCTTAGATACTTATGAGGTACAATGGAGTATAGGTTGAGATATGTCATAGTGGTAGTGTAGTTGCAGGGTTATACAGACTCAGACTGGGGTGGGAGCGTAGTGGACAGGAGGAGTACCTTAGGGTGCTGTTTTAGCTTGAGGTCAACAATAATTTCATGGTTCAGCAGGAAGCAGATTTGTGTGGTACTTAATTCAGCAGAGGCAAAGTATATGGCAGTGAGTTTGGCGAGTTGTGAAGCCATTTGGTTTCACAATATGATCATAGGAATATTTGGTCTTGAGTTGGATCCCACTACGATACACTGTGATAATTAGTGTTGTAACAGACTCTCAGAAAATCTAGTGTTTCATGACAAGTCCAAGTGTATAGAGATTAGATACCACTTCATCAGAGATAGGGTCTAGATGGGAGCTGCGAAGCTTTAATACCTCTCCACATATGAGTAGTTTGCAGATATTGACCAAGCCCCTAGTGAAGGGGAGGTTTGTTTTCTACATAGAAGCTAGGAGTGGTGTATGTTGAAGAAAGTGTAACTAGGTTCCGTCTTCATAATGACATGATCTTTGTAAATGATGTAATAAAGAGATTTTTTTTTTTTGTATATCTTGCTACATGGGTTTCATGAGCAAGAAGTGTCATTAGGTCAAAGACTTCTTCTTGATGTCTTTAGGATTTTATTATTATGTCAAAGAGTCATGTCATAGAGAAGCTCATTAAGAGCCTAGTAAAATGTATTTATGTAAAAGCAGCCCTCCAAGACCAAGAACAATGCTCCATTGGCATGCTCAAGAAGTTTGCAAGCAAATCGATACAAAACTCATCAAGTCAGCTTCAATATCGAATTAAATAAAGAAATGCAGTCATGTCGGCTTAGTCAAATGACATGTCGGTTCATGGATTCACGCCGGCTCAATATAGGTGGCTCAAGACTATAAATACTCGTCTAGGGTCATCGAAAGTATAACAATGAGTTCTTGCATTCCTCTGAAATTTCGCATGAAGGAGCAGATCCGCATTAGGGTTTGATTGCGCCTCGGTTGGGTACTAGGTGCAGTCATGACCTCAGATGCATGGAGCGGGAATGACTTCAGACGAGGACACAACATTGATTTGAGTTCTGGGCTAGATACATTCTTGACACAAACATAATTCGTGTGATGACAATCTTAGCATTATAGTGAAATAGATCTCGGATGGATTGATCTCTCATAACACAGAGCACTCTCTCTCTCTCTCTCTATATATATATATATATCTTGGTGGTATCCCTGTAGCAGCCTTGACATAATGAGCAGCAGTAGCTAGATTTGCACTCTCGGCATACTATCTCGGCATTACCATAAAGTGAATCTCGGTGATGATAGTGATTCTCAGTATACCCATGATCTAAAGGTGCAGATATCGAATGGATGGAGCAGAGGTCTCATTTTCGGCATACCTAGTAAATTTCAGATGGATGAAGCAGAGAGGACTGCGAATGAGGACACAGTATTGGCATGAAGTCTGGGCTAATAGTCTCGGCATATTTATAAGTGTATCTGTGCTCTTATTACCTCGCATACCCTCAGCAGATTCCAGTGCAATGTTATACTTGGTTACAATCTCGGTGAAAACAAAGACGTAGTCCTAATCACAGTAGTCTCGGTGGACAATATCCATTACTGTCTCAGCATCAATAAAAGGGTAAGGATCTAGAACATTATCACTGTCTCGATGGATGTATTCATATGATGATAAAAGACTCTCTGTCTCGGCATAAGGAGGATCACAGTGATCTCTCAGTTATGCTTACAGTCTCGACATATTCTCTTGGCATACGATCTTAAGGTACAGTGATGATCCTAGTACTTATGGAAGCATGATGAAGCAGTCATCATAATGATTGTCATAATGAAGCCCTCAGTGCATCAATGAAAGCATAGAATAAAGATCACAATGAAGATCTCAATAGATTTCATTGATATGAGTAAGATGCAACAGTGATGACTTCAATGGTGCAGCAGTCATGATTATCTCAGCAGTGTTCGAGCAAGAGGATTGATGTCTTGGTCTTGGAGAGGCAGAGTGTGTCAAGGGTCGTGGTCTTGGTATTCGTCAGTTGGAATCTCTATAAGAAGAATTTTGCGTGGGTTTTTCTCTCCAAGAGGGAGAGGTTTTGGCCGTGGCAGAAAGCCAAATACTTAGTGTTCTTGTCTCTTTGTTTTGATAGCAGTTTGATGAAGCTAACATACACACACTAATAATGACAAGAAGATCAAGCTAAGATAAAAATGTAAAAACTCTTCACAAATTGTTATCATGTTAAGAAGAATCTCTGTAATTCTGAATGCCCTAGATTCTTCAAAAGTGTAGAATACCTTCATTGCTTGGAGGGAGTGTTGATGATTATTGTAGTGGATAGGGACTTCTGCATAGTCTAAGTGTCAAGCATGTAGAACTCATTCAAACCTCTCTAGGTATTTGCTTAATTTATTATGTATGTGAATTTTATGATTCTTTCCCAAGTATAACTTAGGGAAACACACTGATTAATTAATTAATTAATGTTGGCTAACATTTTCGCGTCATTGAATTGGATCTAATCTCTATCATTGATTTCAAGAGGGTTAGGATTTAACTCTAGCCATCCATCACCTAGGAGATTAGGATTAGGGATCTAGCTCAATGAGAAATTATAAAAGAAGGCCCAAGTAGAGAGGAGGAAGACACATCGAATCATTGAGAGAGCGATTTTCTCAATTGAAGAGTGAGAGACTCAGGGCTAAGGAGAAGGAAATGTTGCAGTAGGAACCTTCAAAAGAGAGAAAACTTGTGAAGGCCGAGATCCAGCTTGGAGGCTTGCGCAGGGGACTGAACGAGTCATGGCCTAGCTGAGGATGAGAGGTTCATCCAGTGCGTGGGCTGTATGAGGCTAGGAGAGAGGAGGCTGAGTTGCAGCTTGGGGAAGCTGATATTTCCCGAGGGTCGATTTTTTCCAGGGGGGCTGAGATTTCCAAGTTGCATTTGTTGTATAAATTCTGGAATTATCTGTGGGCCATTTTCCTGCAAGGGAGCTCTTATTTTTCCTGAGTAATAGAAGTGAAAGATAAATTGGAGATTGTAAAATTTCTGCCGTGTGATTGATTTTCTACTTGTGTTTCTTCTGCATATTTGTTGTTAAAATACTAGTGTATTTTTATTCAGAAATTCAGAAAATAATTTACTGGGTTAAAATAAATGTCTGTGTATAACATATTGCTGGGAATCAGGAATTTAACACTTATCTTGAAATCAAAGAGAGTAGCCTATGTAAGTATGACCATGTTTATAGAAATGATTATATTCGTGAAAAAATAAATTTCAGTGTGATCCGGGGTCTCTTGCTGATAGAAAACTGTACAGCTTAGATCAAAATTTAGGAAGCATTTATCTTTAACTAAAAGCTCAGGCAGATCTTATAAGAAGCTTAAGTAATCTGTTATATCATTTTGGTTGTAAGTTTGATCTATCATGTATGTGGTTCTGTGTTTCCTTGTATAATGTTGAGCATGGTTGGGCACAGGATTTTTATCTTTTCTTCTGATGTTTCATTACTGACTTTCCTGTTCTGTCTTGATGATTAAAAATTGGATTGAAGTGAGAAATATCCTCCTCGTCAGAGGGGAATGCATGAACTTAAGGCTTTTGATAAAAAGGAATTATTATTTCTTTTCAAGAATGAAGATTTTCACTCTTGTTTCTTGTGTATTACCTAAACTTTTATGTTCATTTTCTATTTGTTCTAAAATGCCTAGGTTTTGGAGATTGTTACTATATTTACTGATGTGCAAGTCAAATCTATGTATAAAATATTGCTGGGAATATAAATCATATCTGGTATTCAGGAATTTAACACTTATCTTCGAAGCAAAGAGAATAGCCTATGTAAGTATGACCGTGTTTATAGAAATGATTATATTCATTCTAAAATAAATTTCAGTGTGATCCGGGGTCTCTTGCTGTTAGAAAACTGTACAGCTTAGATCAAAATTTAGGAAGCATTTATCTTTTACTAAAAGCTCAGGCAGATCTAATAAGATGCTTAAGTAATCTGTTATATCATTTGGTTGTAAGTTTGATGTATCATGCATATGGTTCTATGTTTCCTGGTATAATGTTGAGCATGGTTGGGCACATGATTTTTATCTTTTCTTCTGATGTTTCATTACTGACTTTTCCGTTCTGTCTTGATGATCAAAAATTGGATTGAAGTGAGAAATATCCTCCTTGTCAGACGGGAATGCATGAAATTAAGGCTTTTGTTAAAAAGGAATTATTATTTCTTTTCAAGAATGAAGATTTTCGCTCTTGTTTCTTGTGTGTTACCTAAACTTTTATGTTCATTTTCTATTTATTCTAAAATGCCTAGGTTTTGGAGATTGTTACTATAGTTACTGACGTGCAAGTCAAATCTATTAATCAGGCCCCTTGAAAATGTTATTATTGTCTTTTATATACATAACAATGATTATTGACTACCCTGTATTGTTTAATACAGCGAGGAAATGAAATGCTTTATCTCATCTGTGAGGAAGGATTTCGAAAGTGTTCTGTTGTTATTGATTTCACCATTCGTTTATGTAAAATATATCACCTTTTCTAGCATGTGCCCATAAATCAGTTTACAAAATACCAGAGTATGTTATAGAGAGAGGCATATTCAATCAAATTATTTAGATCATACACTACTATTTCAAGGTTTTTAATTTTTTTGACTGTCATTTCTGTTGCATGTGCAGGACTTTATGAAAGCTCAGGGCAAGCGGATGAAACTTCGAGTTGAGTTCCAGGGAAGCCTTCGAGGCATTATCTCTGAGCTTGGTTCAGCTTTGTTAAAAGAACATCTGTCACCTCAGTCTATCATGGCTGCTGATCTTGTGACTGTTGGGGACTCTTGGCTAGACTTGGCTATATGCGGAGAAATGATTGAACCTATAAAGAATCCTGAACAGCAAGAGTGGTTTAATCGTTTAAATAATAGATGGAAGGTAATTCTTAGAAACTTGAGTATGCAGTATAAATAAATTATGTTGAAAAACTAAGTGAACTTAAGTTTATACCTTAAGTTTCAATCTCAATTTCTAAGGGGTAAACTGAATTCAAATGCTTATTTGTAAACTTTCAGTTTCAGTGAAAAAAATTAAAACCTCGGTCTCATAATTTGGTGCCATAGGTATGAATCAACTTACCAAAAATGGTAGTTATCTGCCAACTAGAGTCTCTAGGATATAATATTCATTCACAAACTACATGCTTGTTCTTATTAGTAATATGTAAAACAATGGGCTATTCTCTCTCATTATACTTCACTCATATTCCTTCTATTCAGGCACCTATGTTCTGATTATTAATAGGCCAATCTTCACAGATTAGACACCTTTTTATGGATGTACCCTATTGATCAAGATAAGGTTATATTCCTTGGAAAAGTGAAGCGTTGTGGACACTAATGGTTTGGGCAAAGGATAAGGACCATGGATGGAGATAGGCTTTACAAGGGAAATTGCAGAGGGGGGAAGGCACTTAGGGAAAAGAGGAAGACCAAATAGTCAAAAGGTGGGGAATATAAGGATCTTCATGCTTTGAGGATAAATCAGAGCTAAATATATATTTGCAAGAACAGTTTGGGAGCGTCATGTGGAAGGAGGACCCCAAATAGAAGCAACAAATCTATATGGAGACTGTCAATCAAGTCTATGAACACAGGGTGCAAGCATACTTGAAAGCAAGCATTCCTTGTAGGGGTAAACAAGTAATAGCACAGATCAGCAAAGGATTTCCTTGACTTCGATACAAAATGGGGAGGTAGAAAAGTCTAAGGGAAGAATAGGAGGAAAAATGGTGTCAAGTATGCAGTGTGGATGATGTAGTAACTGTAAAGCATTTCTTGACCAAATACATGCATTGTCACCAAGCTCTGAATTTATAGCATTTGAAGAGAGGCAACGACTAAGTAAAGAAGAAACTGTAGCCTGCACAGGGAAATTTGCATGGCTAACAAACAAAACAAGGAAGAAAATGTTTCAGGATAACATTAAAGTTTTAAACCTAGCATAGGATTAGGTAAATTGTTGATGGAGCTTCCTTCTCCTTTGATAGAGAAACTCATACAGTACCTTTCATGTTAACAACTCATACAACACTTTTAAAGAAATATAGAAACTGTTATGACTCCTTTTATGTTAGTAAATGATATGATGCCTATTACCCACCAAAAAGTGGGTAACCCATAGGAGAAAACTTTTCTCCTCCCTGGATAGCCAGCCAGCCAACAACCTTGTATGATCAGCACATAACATGATGGTAGGATCCTCCATTTCTTGCTCCGGTCAGATTTCTTTCTCCCATCGAACATTCCTTGAAGAAATGTGGGTCATCCATCGGTGGGTACTTCAACCATTTTTGCAATCATGTTCTTTCAGTTAATGTTATAGGCATGCTAATATGGATTAAGGGGCAAACTGGATAATTAACTGATCCCGATTATATTCTTGTTCCCTCACTTCACTTGGGAGGTTAGTCTTTGACTCTAATCCAGTGGGACCTCCTTTGAGGCCTTAGGGGGCTATAGGAAGGACACTATTGGGGAAGCACTAATTGAAGTAGCATGTCCAAGGTAGTCCATACTTGCCACGTTTCATTTTTCCCTTTATTCATCTCTATTTTTTCGGGCTGGTGGTCATTGGGATTAGCACCCTTCATATGTTGAATTTTCTACAATATGAGCATCCAAATACGATTTTCTCACTTCAGAAAATGTCAATAGTAAATGCAACGGAAACAGTAAAGATCATAGAAAGACAATGATGCACAATAGAGACAACAAATTTTACCCTGGGAAACCCAACCTTGGGAGAAAACCCAACAACTTTTCGTGGGAGAAATTATTCGTCAGCAAGGTTTACGAATCCAATTTGTGTAGAAATCTGTGCCAATATCCAAGTCAAAAAATACTAGTAAAACTTGGTCAATCTTCAGTAAGTCATCATTGGTCAAAACCAGTCAAAATAGTAAAATCCGCACTGTTGTAGAGGTCTAATTTGAGTACTCATACCCCCTACAACTTCTATAGACAACACTTATTACATTTTACATCAAAATTTACATAAAAATCTTGTCCAGTGGGGAATTTTTAACAATTAAAATTTTAAACTTAGACTCAAACAAATTCCACGAATCTCTAGAGATGATCTAGTATGGTAATTGGAGCACAATCACTTAATTCTGCAAATTAACAAATGAAATATATATATATATATAGAAAACAATATGATGATTACAATGGTGGGAGAACCGTGGCTTAAATATAAGCTTGGTGCCTTTACATGAGGGGGCTTGATCTTTTGATATTGCCTCGTACTAAATTAAACATTATTACATATTAATTTTATACATAACATTGCCTATGTAACGAACAAAGTTCATACTGTGCAGTTATATTCAGAACACTTGGAACATAAAAACATCCATTGAGGATGGAATATATAATATATTGAGTAGTGTATAAAAGAATTGAATGAGAAGTTTTGATTACAACTAAGGGTCTTGTATATATAGCTAAGCAACTACCCTTTCACGAACGATCATGTCCATAGAGACATGCCTCTCCAATACTGATTATTAGTTAATTAATCATTATATATATATATATATATATATATCTATATATATATATTTTATTATAACATTGCCTTCTTCTTCAAAAAGCTTGTCCTCAAAGCTTATTGATGAGAAGGCTTAATAAGTTAATATCTTTTTTCTGTCTTGCAATATTTCTTTGTCTACTTAACTTGTGGAATTACCATTTTTGATAATACAAGACGATATGAACTCTTGAGTGTGGTACACAATTGTCGTACTGTAAAACTATCTAACCATCCAAAATGAATCTTCTGTGGAATATTGCGATTACTGAGAACTCAGGATGAACTGTTATCACAACACTGGATTATGGTGGCATCGATGTTCTTGGGAACATAAGTCACTTGTTTTTGGTTTGGGTATACAGATTGGTTGAAATCTTTGCTTTTATAATTTGGATGATGATAAGAAGTTCTTGTGATTTGACCTCCCCTTAATTTGTTTGTGGTAATTTCTTGGTCTATTGAAGGTATCTGATTTCTTTTCAGATACAAAGGTTGCTTGATTAATTGTGAAATATTCACTTGAAATTTTTGTTGCTTGAACTGCAACTTCTGAGTACGTCTTCACTTCAATTGGTTTATCCTCTTCTTGAGTTGTGATATTGACTGGATCGGTATTCATTCCTTTATCTTCAACTTGGACGGTTACGATTGGAGAATTCGATACTTCTTCTTGAGTAAGTTGTTCTATTTTGTTTTTTAGCGACTTCTTGTCACTTTTAAGCTTCTTTATCTGTGTGAGAAGGTTTTGATTATGATTCCTTAGACGTGAAACTTCTTTGATTTTTGGATTGTTGACTTTATTCTTGGTGTCCTCTTCATCTTTTAAACTTTTGATTCTTTTGTAATAATTTTTTAGTAAGGTTCTTTAAACATAAATTTTCTTCTTCTTGTTCTAATAAGTGCTTCTTGAGTGCCTTCTTTGTGACCTTAGTCTTATTTGACTTGTGCAAATAATTTTTCGATGTGGTCCTTGAGACGAGAAATTTCTTCGTCCTTTTCCATTACCTCCTTGTAATTCATATCTGCAAGATCTTTATATTCTTGTTGTAACGCTTTCTTCTTTTGCCGAAGTTTGGCTATTTTGTGTTTCTCTTGATCTTCAACTGCAATTTCTCTATACACTGGTCTACATCGTTTTGTAGTAGTGATGATGGGCATTTAACTTACAATTTGGATTCCATTTTCTTCATTTCTTTATTAAAATCTGCATGTTGTTGCCCAAATGTTGCCATTAATTGTTTTATATCTCTTGCTAACGATCGTTTTTGTGAATCACTTAAAGTTCTGTAACATTTTGCACAAATGACATTTTGATTTCTGAATGACTCTTGACGATTAGAATATCCCTATGAATAAAAAGGACATCTTGAAAAGAAACCCATATTTTTTTTTCTTTTTCTTTACTTTTTTTTTTTTAAACCCTCAAGGATTTTTCTCCTGCTTTATAAAATACCTTTGCTAGAATGTGCTTGAACCATATAACTCCTTTTATAAGTTATATAAGCTTAAAATTACTTAAATGGCCAATTTAATGATTTTCAATATTCTCATTTTACCTTAAGTTCCCCTTCTTATAAAACTTTGATAAGCCTTTTAAAAAATCACCTTTTATATCCCTTAAGTTTCCCTTGAGTAAACTTAGGAATGATTTTTTTTTTTTTTAAATTGTACTCCTTTTTGTTTACCTATTAGTTTTTTTAATAACTTTTTAAATACTCTTCTTTGTAAACTTTATTTAAATCTATATATATATATATATATTCCCTTATATAACTTAGATTGAGTCTTGCCAAAGTTTTAATGACTTGAACTTTCCTGCAGGATATGAATGTTTCAAATGAGTGGACATGACTGTACTGATAGTCACATTGGAAAGTTGCGTCAGATTGTGTAACCAAGAATTCAGGTTGTTTGAAAATATGGAGGTGTGCTAGTATGTTTCCAATACATAGAGCAACCGCTTACTAATTTAAACCTGACGAGTAAATGTGAGCGATTTAAGAATTGTGCGGATCGTTGGAGGTCCTGTGGTACTCCTTATGAAGAGGCGTCTTTCAAGTTGACATTCGCGTCCCTGAGCAGTATTCCTTCGAGCTCCCCAAAATGTTGTTTAAAAATTGTCGATTTACGAATGATAGTACAAGCGGTTGATCTGTATGGCAAAATTGCGGATGGTAGTGTGACTTGTAGTGAACATGGTACACAAATCTGGATGAGCGACCCCACACCGATGGGTAATGTTTGTTTGGCTCGTCAGGCAGCGACTGGGCTGCGTTTCTTTGCTTTTTTTATTATTATTTTTTTTATTTCTTTTATATATTTTTTTGTGCATTTTAATCTTATACTCAATTTTTTTGTTTTTTAATCTTATACTCATATATATATGTTGACCGTTTTCGTTTTGTTTTTTTTTTTAAGTTTTTTATTTTCATATATATATTTTGAACCTTTTTTTATTTTTATTTTTAATGGCCAAAAGCTTGAATGACGAAACTGGTGAAACTGGCAAAACTCCAAAATTTGTGTAGTGGAACACTTGAATCACAACGAGAACAAAGTTGACGACAAGTTGATGGCCAAAGGTCAGATTAGATTGGCTCTATGTAGTAGTTGAGCAGCCAGAGGATTGAACCAGTGTAGCACGATTCTTATAAGACCCGCGAGTACCCGCGGGACTTGATGGGTTCTATAGCGACACGAGTCACTTGCATAGGATCCATAGTCTCTACCCGTACTCATCCAAGCTTGCATAGAACCTGTCTACTCGTATTGAACCCCTGAAGACCCGCATGTGACCCGTGGACCCACTCAAAATTCATTGTTTTTTTTGGAGATATACTTTTTTAAAGTTATTTCTATATTTTGTCGAGTCTTATACGAGTCTTATATGGGTCGTTCCCAAGTCTTATACGGGTTGCTGAGTCAATAGCCAGACGAGTCTTATACGAGTACAAGTCGTGCAACATTGGATCAAACAACTCTGATACCAATTTAACGAACAAAGTTCGTACTGTGCAATAATCTTCAAAAATCTTGGAACATAAAGACATCCATTGAGGATAAAATATGTAATATATTGAATAGTGTATAAAAGAATTGAATAAGATGTTTTGATTACAACTGAGGGTCCGATATATATAGCTAAGTAGGTACCCTTTCACGAACAATTATGTCCATAGAGACATGCCTCTCTAATACTAATTATTAGTTAATTAATCATTAATCATCATTATTATTATTTATTGTATTATTTATATATATATTTTATTCATAGCAATAATATACATTGACTCTAGGCACTACAACTTACTTAAAACTCTACCATCAAGTTGCACTCTAGCTTTGGGGTATAGTTGGGAATAAACTTAACTAATTATAAGCATTGAAAAACACAAATAATGAGCTCAGAAAAAAAAAACTCCCTAGAGTGAACTCACTTACTAGTATAGTCCTAAGCTACCTAGGCCTTTTTACATGACTCTTTTCATCATACTAGAATCATTTTTACAATATCCCCATAGGGCTGTGAAATATTAACAACAAAATGATGAAGGATGAAGATGAATTCTAGAATTCTAGCATGATCTGATGGTACAAGAATGCTTTGAGTGTGCTCTGACCACAGAGTCTCTGAAATATCTTCAAATGCAGTTTGAGTGGTCAATAGGACATTTACCTTTGGTCGACCTAGCCAACTCCTTTTGGCTTCAGAGGTGAATGTATCCTATAATTGCTTTGATAAATGCCTTGGGCCATTCACCTTTTTGGTCAAAATCCTTTATGACCTAGCCAAGTCCTTCTCGCTTCATGTTGGAAAATTCAAAGTGGCAACTATTAATTCCAATTTTCCTTTAACCCTAATATTTGCTTGTGAACTTAGTTAGTCTTCTTGTGTTCTTTATTTTAGATCTTCTTATCAAATAAATATCAAGAATAGAAACATTGACAACATAGGACACAAAAATTAGGCTCTCAGTCAGGTCAAAACCACTCCAAGGGGAAATCCTGGAAAACTCTTCTCTTATAGAATCTGCTTCAAATGAGACGACAAAGACCCAAACCCTAGACCAATTCCTCCTCCAAGTACCAAGTCAGCCCTTCCAAAAAGTCCTTCCTTGATCTAGCGCTAACCAGCTTCAGACTGCAACTTCGACCTCCCAACTTCAATACTGCTTCTTCGACCTGCAACTTCGTTCTGCAATTTCGGCCTTGTAGCTGCTTTAGAAACCCTAATCTAGCTTCCTCTTGAGATCTTCCTTGAGCAAGACAACTTCTCCCAAGATCAACGAGGTCAAGATAGGGTATTCTTCCTTCCAGCAACAAGAGATTGCACTTCGTCCTACTGTAACTTGGATTTGCAATTTCGACCTCCTTTCTAGTTGCAAAAACACAAGATTTTCACACTGTGAGAGAGAGATAGCCCAAAAACACGTCTTTTGCTTCTTATAGACCTTCCTTCTTCTTGTCTTCTTGCTTCCCAACTATAGATCAAATTTTTCCTTGAGATTGAACTTCTTGATGAGTGGATTCCAAATGAGGTTGAACTGCTCCTTTATATAGCCTTTCCAAGGGGTCGAATTCACTCCTTTAGGTTGACTTGAAGCTGCCAAGGATGACTTGTACTTTTGGAGTTTCCAAGACTTTCTAGACTAAAAACCAATTCTTTTTTCCAATTACATTTTGCCCGGAAGGGTCTTATAAACATGATGTTGACTCCTTTGGCTCATGACAATAAATCCAAAGACCTAACAAACCCTAGAAGAATGAAGAACATGCTTTTACCTAAAAGACTATCAATAAGAAGAATGAAATCCATGCTTCAATAGTAATAACTTTTTCTTCTTTTGTTTGTTACATAGGATACATATTGAAATGAGAGCAACAACAATTATGAAAATCGAAACTAGCTACATTTTCAACGCTTCAAAGGTGAATGTATTCATCTCTTCTTGGTCAAAGTCCTTTATGACCTAGCCAAAGTCCTTTATGGTTTTAGGAGATGATTAGCCCAATCCTGCAAAGACCTCATCATTTTCTTCCAATGAGGGAGACATTCAACATCAAACTAAGCTCATATTTGTCCACAATCTACTTATTTGTGGATTTGTACTAGAGCTTTACTGCTCCTCTTTGCATCATGTCTTGGATGAAGTGAACCATCGATGTCCTTCTGGATTTTGAAGCCTCATTGCTTAATGACTTGTGATAGTCTTGCAAAGACTAACTTCACCTCTTGAGACATATCTCAAATCTCATCTAGTTGTACAACACAGGAACCATAAGCTTTGCTGGCATCCACTAAATATATCTCAGCTCAACCATAAATTGATTCAGGGTATTTACTGCAAAGTGAATATTTGGCCTGGTGTTAACCAGGTACATCACGGATCCAATCAACTGCCTATACATCATGTGATTCACTAGGTCTGAATCTTCAATCTCAAATAGTGTATCTGCCAAAATCCTTCATTTCAATCTTTGAGGCTTGTTACTGCTCAATCTAGCAGCGGTCTAGGAGGGGTTCCTATAGAGAAACTACTAGGTCAAGTGGCAACAATGGAGCAATATCACACTGTCACCTCAACTAAAGCTTCCTGCTTTTTACGGACTTTCATCGATGGGAGGAGTCTCAGAATAAGGGAAATCACTAAGAGAAATATATCAATGGTGTGAAGGTAGTGATTCCAAGATCCTATTCAAAGGAGAGACTCTTATGATGGGAATTGCTTGCTTTAGAAGCAAGATGAATGTCTCTCCAAAAAGGGCTAGAAGGAGACCTAGACCTAGGGTTGAGGAGAATTTCTTGATAAGGAGTGCCCTAGACCAAATAATCCTAGAAGCATAGGGTTTCTAAGCAATCCTTGTGAAATGGGAGTGATAAGGTTGTAGGACCACAAAAAAGCCCTAGTGGACCCAATCAAGGTCAAGGGTTCAAAGTGAAGCTTCAAACAAAGGGTCTTGACCTAGTGAGGGAGAAGAAAAGGATCAAAGAGATGAGGTTTAACTTTAATGTTCAATGCAATGATGCTTAACAATGTGGAAAAAGTCAAAGTTGGGATTAAATCGGCAAAGGGCCCAGAAATTGAAAAAGTCGTTAAAGTCGGGAGGTTTTTTAAAAAGTCGACAAAAAGTCGGCAAAATTAGAAAAATACAAAAGTATCCATTTTTATTTTTATTTTTTTTAAAGTTGTTAAAGAAACTACCTCACTCATGATTTTTTGGAAAAAATCCCGATTTATCTAGACTTTTTTGATAAAATCCCGATTTTTTCAATTTTTTTTATTTTCATTTTTTATTGTTTATTTATTTATTTTTAAATTCGTTAAGGAAACTACCTCACTAACGATTTTTTGGAAAAACTCTCGATTTAATTATGACTTTTTCGATTGGGAAAAAATCGCCAAAAAGTCGGCCGAAAAAATCAACTAGTCCAAAAAGTTGGACTTTGCCGATTTTATTGCAACTTTTTCCACACTGATCCTTAATGAAGTCACTAACCAAAGTGAACCTAGGGAGAAATGGTCGTCGAGATAGGGCTTGGAAAAACTCGAGATTCGACTGTCGGAATGACTTGAAAATTGGAGGATCTCTCAAGGACACACCAACGTAGTTCTAGACCAAATTTCATCAATTTTGGATGGCTAAAATGAATTTCGTGTGATGCCCTAGGAAGCCTAGTAGGGTTAGCGATTAGAAAAGAGAAAAGGAGGTGAGAAAGATCTTCGCTTTGGTGATCACCTAAGACTAGACCAGTGCCTAGCCTATTGGGAGAATGGAGTCACGGATGAGATTGATTTAGGGTTTTAGCTCTATCAAGAAGCCTAATTGCGGCTTCGCTTGCCCTAGTGAAGCAACTACCCCAACTATAACAAGGATTCATACTTTGATTTGACAAATTAATGGAGTCTTGAGGTTTAATCCTCAATGATTACCCCTAGGAGCATTCGCTTTTCTTGCCCAATGAATAACGCATGCAATAGATCAAGGGTATGTGATTCAAGATTTTTGTATAAATTTTAGAGCACAAGCAACATCATGATGCAATATTCCATACATTAAACATAAATTGAAAACTTTGCATGAAAGAGAAACTTACATGGCACAAAAAGTATATCCATCCATTAGATTTGTAAGAGAGAAGCTCCAAAATAGAATAACATCAATCCAAACATCAAAATGCATCCAAGAATCTTCATTTTGTCCTCAATAGCTAATGCAAAATTCTCAAGAAGAGATATCGATCCCAATCCAAGTGATGATCAAATGAAATGATCATCACATCAATATATATCCTCCCTAAGGGGTTTGATTTTCCTAATGAGGCCTAATAATGCCCCAACTAATGAAATAATGTGCAAAAATAACATAACTTGTTGACAAGCCCACCAAGATAGCTCCATAATACAAAAATAAGCCTCTGAAGAAGGAAAAATGATAGATACAATATGTTGAAGGGTCATTGAAGAGGCCTATTGGAGTCCAATGTGTGCCAAGATAAATGAATGAGTTCCAAACATAGTGATAAAGTGGGTGACTCCTTGATATCCAAGCAAATGACTTGTGGTGCCCCCAAGTGCCTATGGGGGGCACAAAACATCCTCATGGGTCTCCAAATGGATTGAACAAGCATGTATCCCATTTGTAAGAGCTGGAAGAATGATGCAAGTCCGCCCATTGTCTGCCATGGTGAGACACATCCTTATTTGGGCCCTGGATTAATTGCCAAGTGTGTGGTGCAAGAGTGTAGCCGACTGGGCAAGGTGGTCCAAGTGCATCAGCATAGTTAAATAGGTGGAACACGAGCAAGCAACAAGTGGAACTGAAAGATCCCATGAAGTGGCAATCTGCTTTCTGCTATGGTGGAGGCCCATGGCTCACAACACTCACCCTACAAATGGCAATATGATCCTCTGGAGGGCTTGGACCCCATATAAGAAGACCAAACCCAAGATGAAGACCAACTTGCAATCCTGTATAAGATCTAATGCATCCCCTCACCTTCCAGTCTAACCAAACATTAGTGCAATTGAGTAAATGAGCTTACAAGTCATGGATCCAAGTGGACACTTCATAGTGACATGCCCTTCCATAGCGGGCTTTAGAATGTACAAGTGTCTCCAAGTTCAAGAAAAAGGTTAACCAAGGACCTTATTAGGTGGTTTCAACCCCTAAGGGGAGTGACATGTCCATGGAACATCCATCAAATGGTAGGTGATATGCGAAATAATGATGGAATGGAGTGGGATATCAGGGGAAGGCTCCAAGCCACATGCCACAGTACGATGGTAGCTATAATAAGGACTTCCCGCACTTGGATATTTGAATGTAGGAGGGAGAAATCGTGGTACATGCGTTACCTTGACCTTTGTTTTTCCACCCTTCTTCATATGCATTTTGTCTTTTATTGATTTTTCCTTTGAAACTACTCAGGGCTCTAGGGGATGAGAACATGATATGTAAGATATAACGGTGAATACCCCCTTAAGGTGGGGTTGTTCATCGCCCACTAGTGGTTGGGACCAATGTGGAAAAAGTCGAAGTCGGGATTAAATCGGCAAGGATCCAAAAGTTGAAAAAGTCGTTAAAGTCGGGAGTTTTTCGAAAAAGTCGGCAAAAAGTCGGCAAAATTAAACGGCCAGCCAAAAAAATCAAAAAATCGGGATTTAATCGGCCAGCCAAAAAAATAAAAAAATCGGGATTTAA
>APFE030354249.1:123932-171336 GCA_000404065.3 Pinus taeda | reverse complement strand
TGTTGAGAGTGGCCAAATTATGCTTTTTCTTTTCTTTTTAGCTACATCAGCCTCCGGGGCATCGTTCCAAGCCTGACTCAAGGTGTGGACAAGGGGAGGGGAAGGCTAACTCCTTGTGGACCCAAAGGACAAATGTGGACCCGGATAGGAAATATGGTGAATGGGGTTATAATGAGCAGAGGGGAGCAATGTATGTGGTGTCGGAAAGCGGGACCACACAACCAAAATCAGGGTTTCCCATGTAGTGCGACCTTTAAAGCTAGTAGCCAATAAATGAGATCCCACGAGACTAGGATATAAGGTTAAGCATCAAATTGGATAAAGGAGACAAGAGCACAAACCAAACACACTCTTTTCGCCGAATCCCCCCACTAATCCACGCTGAAAGGTGTCCATGATAAGTAAACAAAAATACCCAACTAGATAATGAAAAACCATACATTCAGGGTTGGAAGGCCCACCTTCAAACATACAATCATAATAGATGGACGAGGGAGCATATGGCTAGCTCAGGTGGTGGAGTTAGTGGCACATCGAGTTATCTAGTGGTTGGGAGGGGCTGCTGGCTGCCAATTGAGGATCGTTTAGGAGAAAATTTTCTCTTATGGGTGTCACCCACAGGTGGTGGATAACAACGCCAAACTCCCCCTAACACTGAAGCAAATCCTCCTGCTACTGCTGCTCCCTCTATCATGCAAGCAATTTCTTTTGTTGACGTTGTAAGCAAGTTCTTGTTGGATTTTTATGGCTGTGGTCGGTCTTGATATAAAAGGAAATGACAAATATAAATTGAATTGAAGTTGGCTTCAAAAGGAGGGAAGACCTTGGAAAAGTTTGGAAAGAAAGAAGACCGTTGATAAATGAATATCTTAGAGATGTGTCAATATATATATGTGCAGGATGTTGATGTTACAAGTAGTTGTCATGATGAAAGGCCACCATAGAAGGTAATTGTGATTTGATGTTAATTTTTTATTTTGAATAACATTTGGATGGGTTGATACAGGGCTACCAAAAGAGGGTTGTAGATGTCACCTACAACTAGCTCTCATGTGGTCGGATGAAAGATCCTAAAGGAAGTATGACTTGGAAAAGGTAACAGTGTGAAGGAAAGACAAATGTGGGCTAGAGGATCACTTTTTGATAGAGAGAAGGATGCCATGATCGATGTGGCTTGTAAAGGAAAGTGATGGATGGTTGATGCCATATGAAGAACAAAAGATGAAGGTTCCATAATGTTAAAGATGAAATTCATGACATTGAATGGAGGAACGCTACAAGCAGCTGAAGATGCCATAATCTCCACCAATGAATAAAGAGGTGCTGCTGGAAACAGGTCCTTAGTTAAGAAGGAGCCTAGAAGTGAGTTTCTGATTTAGGAGAAACTTGGAAGCAAGTACCTAATTTAAGAGGGAGCTTGGGTACATTCCTTTTATAGGAATGGGTACATTCCTTCATAGGAATGGATATATCCTCCCTAATTGAGAGGGAGAGATAGACACATCATTCTTTTCTTCACTTGGGAAGAAAAAATGGAGGCTTGGGTAAGCATCTGACATCCGATACTCTTTGAGGATGTGGTAGGGCATCCAAGATAGGAGTAGTCGTAGAGGACCGATATTCTTTGAGGACTGGGAATCCAAGATAAGAATAGTCCTGGAAGGACATACCTTGTGAACACCTGGGTGGGGTATGTTCCTTGAGAGACAATGACAAGGGTGTCTATAAATCATTGGTCTCGCCAGCATTGTGCACCAATCTTGTGGAGATATAGAGCTATTAGTCAAGGCCTTGCTATGTGACAATGCTGGATGATATGATGCTATACAGACGGGTTACCGATCCGACTCTTCTTATGAGAATTCTTTAGATTGAGAATGTCCAAGTACCTTATATGGATTATGAATACCTCTCTAGTTAAGAGGGAGTGTTGAAATATGTATCTAGGTTTAGTCTTCATAATGACATATGTAATCATGATTTTATGTATTTAATTTTATGAGAAAAATAAATTTATTTTTGTTGATCTTGAGGCATGGGTTTCATGCTCAAGGAAATTTATTTTTATAGGTCAAGCTCCCATTGAGAGCTTCTAGGTAATTGTCATGTATGAAAGACCCATTTGGGGGATGTTACATATTGTTAAGGAATTTATTTGAGTCATTGTAAGAGTCAAAAGACCCTCCAAGATCTCGTCACAAGTGCTCAACAAGTCAGCCTTTAAAAGAAGCTATAGAGCTATCTAGAAGGAGATGTCCATCTAGACATGATGACAAGTTGACTTAATTGCACGGGTAAGAAGACTATATAAAGAGGACTCAACCTCACTTGAAGGGACACAATCAAGCATCTGGAGAAGAAAGAAGTGCGAGAAAGGAAGGAAGAAAGCCTCTTAACCAGCAAATATAAGGAGAAGAAGATCGAAGGTTTCTAGTATTGTTTTTGGGTCCCTCCACTCACACGTGTGACTGCAGCTAGGGTTATATCAGACTTTAAAGGAGCCGAGCTTAGGGTCAAGAAGGAAGCTTCATTATGAGTCGAAGTCACAAGGAGAAGGGTGCAAGTCTAGCGAAGGAGAAGAGCCTCGTAAATTTGCCCCATCAAGTACTCACTTGTGGCATCTTGGTAGTTACAGGTAGGCTGAAAATTACAGGTTTGTGTTAAGAAGCAGAAATTCAAGAGAATCCGAGAATAGTGGTGTAGAAGATAACTTGACTAATGTTGACTTGAAGAGGAAGAAGAATTGTTCAAGGAAGCATTGTGACTCGGTCTTGGAGAGGTTCTTGATCAAGGGTCTTGGTCATGGAATTCATCAATTGAAGATTCTATAGAATTCTATGGGTTTTCCTCTCAAGCTTGGAGAGGTTTTGGCCCTCATTGATAACCTATATCTTGTGTCCATTGTGTGATTGTTATTTATGATCTGATAACTGTTTGATGATAGAGAACACTAATAATAAACAAGAGAGAGAAGAAGCTAACTAAGTGAAGTAAAAATATATCACAAGCAGTTATCATCAAAAGAGAAATCACCTACACTTGCTACCCCTAGATTTCTCAACACCAAGTGATAAGTTCACAGACCATTGGTGCACAATCTTAGGATACACGATTTTCTATTGAGAGGGATGAGTAGGCAGATTTTTCTCCATAGGAGGTTACTTTAGGGAAGAGGAAGCCAAGATGGATTTAGTAGACCTTGAAGGAAGCCGATGAATTTGTGGGGGTCCTAGGATCGTTGTTAGGGAGAGTAAGGCACTAGAGAGGTTTTGCAACAATTTGGCTTTGGTGAGTAGAAACAACGAGTCCGAGCCTTCTACTTTTGAGGAGGCAGCAGACCAAAAGGTCTGGAGGGATGCCATGGTGGAATAGTACAATTCCATCATGAAGAATGATGTGTGGGAGGTAGTATTGAGACTTGAGGGGAAGTCAATGGTGACTTCCAGGTGGCTCTACAAAATCAAGTATGTTGTGGATGGCAACATTGAGATGTATAATGAGCAGTTTGTGGCATGCGAGTTCTCACAGATAGAGGGAGTTGACTATAAGGAGACTTTTGCACCAATTGCAAGATACACTTCGATCAGGGCAGTGATTTCCACTACAATAGAGATGGGCTAGAGGATACACTAGATGGATGTAAAGACAACTTTTCTTAATGAAATTATACAAGAGGAGGTGTATATAGAGCAACCACATGGCTTTGAAGTGCATGGGAGAGAGTCTCATGTTTGCAGGCTAAAAAAGGCCTTATATGGATTGAAGCAAGCTCCCAAAACTTGGTATTCCAGTATTGATACCTACTTGTTTCAAATGGGTTTTGAGAAGAGTGTGGTGGATCCTAACCTATACTATATAGTGGTTGGTGGAGATCCTCTTATTCTCGTACTATATGTGGATGATTTGTTCATTACAAGTGCAGAGAGACTCATAGTTGATTGCAAACAAGATCTTGCTTTAGAGTTTGAGATGAAAGACATCGGTTTGATCCATTACTTTTTGGGATTGGAAGTTTGGCAGGAACTAAGACATTTTTTTGGGACAGGGTAAGTATGCAGTTGACATCCTGAAGAGATTTGAGATGGAGGATTGCAAGCCTATGTCGACACCTATGATCACCAACTAGAAAAAGCTAAGTGCTTCTGAGGGTGAATTGGTGGGTCCCACATTGTATTGTCAACTGATAGGTTCATTGATGTTAGTCGGGCAACACTAGGCTAGATCTATGTTTTGCTATCAACACTCTTACTCAGTATATGGTTGAACATAGGAGAATCCATTGGGTTGTAGCAAAACATGTGCTCAAGTACATACCGGGTATGGTGGATTATGGATTGGACTATGTGAGAGGGGATGGAGTTAGTTTGATTGGCTATATAGATTCTGATTGGGCAGGCAGTGTAGTGGACAGAAAAAGCACTTCCTCAACAGTTGTGTTATAGCTCAGCAGGAAACAAATCTCAGTGGCACTGAGTTTTGCAGAGGCGAAATATATGGTAGATAGGGAAGTTGTGAAGCCATATGGCTTCGCATTATTACTTGATTTATTTGATCAACAAATGAAGCCTATGGTGATTTACTGCGATAATCAGAGTTGCATAAAACTCTTGGAGAATCTGGTATTTCATGACAAGTCAAAACACATTGAAATCATATACCACTCCATCCGGGACTTATGGAAATTCCCAGATCTAACTCTGATCTGGACTTATTACAGTTATCTGGTTATTATCCTCTTATCTTTTAAAGATTATTTGTCTCAAGAAAAAATATTTACTGCAAATACTGAATAAAAATTTACTACAAATACTAAATAAAAACATTACTGCAATATTCACCAATTAAAATTGATAGGAATTGACAAAACAACACACATAAAATGGACACTGATATTTTTTGGAGAAATGTCCCTGGAAAATCCCCAATGTGGGGAAAACCAGTGCTGCAGATGAGGGTTTTATTATTTCTTCAGCAAATCAGTAATTGATAGATTACATAAATTGCTTTCCTTAAAATAACGAAGCTCTAGCAAAATTCGTTCTTCACTTTGGCAAGTCTATTCAACCCTCTAGAAGCAACTCGACCCTCATTTGGAAATTCACACTAACTCACACTGGCAACTCGCACTGCCTCAACCAACTCACACTGCCCTCTGGCAAGTTGCACCCTCACACATGCAACTTTTTGGAACATGGCCTTCTAGAGAAATTTCGACCTCCACTCATGTGCATTCACTGGGTAATTCAACCTCCTCCTGACAATTTTGCCTTCTTGCAAATCGACCTCCCTTTGGTAATTCGCACAGTTGGAGAAAATTAGCCCTTTGCAAAATTATTCTGCCCTTGCAGAATCTCCCTCTGAAACTTAAAAGCTGGAAGACACTCGAATGAAGAATATGCTCCGGCAAATTCCTTCTTGATCAATCATTGTTGAAACCCTCGCTAGTGTCAACTCCACGCTATCAATGCACCTCACTTCAATTCGTTGTGTCTTCGTGATGCCCATGAATTTCTTCTTATAACCTCTCGTTGAGAATTCAACGACCAAAATTTAATCCTGATTAATGGCTAAGATCATCTTGACGCTATCAAGTACCTTTTCTAGAAGTCACTAGAAAGAAATCGACTTGTCTCAAATTTCAATTAATACTGATTAATTACCCCATTTTCCTACGTTAGACTTAGGAAAATAATTAAAAACTAGTTAATAATCTAATTAAGCCATTTTCCTTTAGAAAAATTTATTGGGCTTGGAGATATTTTATCATTTTGTGCTCTTAGCCTCAATGATACCTCCTGAGACTAGAACACATGTCTGAGCTACACAAACGAATAGGACTATGTTCAAAGAGGAGTAATTGAGCTACGTCACATATCCACTGGTGAGTAGGTAGTAGACATTCTCATGAAGTTTTTGACAAAAGACAAGTTTGTATTTTTCAGAAACAAGTTGGGAGTGGTGAAGAACACTTTCCTCACTAAGAGAAAGTGTTGAAAATGTTAGCTCGGACAAGTGCCTTCCAAATTGGTCTGGTGTCTAGCGTGTGGAAGAATGTGGAAAGTGGTCCCTATGACATTAACTTTATGTGATATAAAGTTAAAGTGACTTTTTAATGCATCATTAATTCATAAAGTGACTTAAGGTACCCTAAGTTGTGTCAATGAGCAATTATAACACAACTGTTGATCTTAATGGTTAGGATTCAATTTGAGCCATTAGATCTTAGGTTTAGTTACAACCATTTTACTAAGACATAAAAAGGAGATCTAAAGGAAAAGACACATCATTATTCATTTTCTCATTTTGAGGAGAGAGGGGAGGAAGCGCTGAAGGAAAAGGAGGAGCAGCACGAGTTCCAAGAGACTTGGCATGCAAACCTAGGAGAACATTCTAGCACCTTGCATAAAAATCGAGGCTGATTGATTGCACATATTTATGTTGAAAAATTGATGTTCTATGCTGAAACAATTACTTATTATGGAACTTCTTTCTATTGCAATATCAATTAAGCAATGTAGATAGAAAATAAATCATATAGATCAAAAGAAGATAACCAAGAACACAATGAGACATAGAGAATATAGGTCCAATGGCCAGGGCAAAACCCACAAGGGGAAAACCCAACCAGATTCTTCTTCTATTAGAAATCAATTGTTCAACAAAGAAACATAATACAATGAGATATCAAGAGAATGAGTAAGTTCACCCATATCTGAAATAGATGTAGCAAGAAGATCTCTGATTAGTGTCATTAGAGCCGAACTGGAACTGGCCGGTCCGACTAGTTTGGGGGCCAAACCGCTGGTTCTAGGTTTAGAACTGGAAATGGTCGGTTCGAGACGAAACCAACCATTTTTCACTGAACTAGCATGTTCTGTACAATTTGACCAAAGGTTTTCCAAATGCAATTTAAAAAAAAACACATTTGTGAGTGGGGCAGCGTAATATTCAAGCCTATGGCCCTGGTATTGCTATGCATTTCATGGTAAGTAAAAGTGACATTCTCCTTTATCTTTCATTTTCATCTTTTTACTTAAATTTTTAATATTACCATGAAATGACTCAGGATGTTTTAGAGTGGTTCTGACCTCATTGGATTTCATATGGAGAAAGTAGAATTTAGATCTCAAAATCCAACAAACTTAGCAGTTTTTCAGGATTTCATGATTGGGGGGGTTGCAACGTTTCCATTAGATTTTGTCATATACGAGGGTATGGAACTAGTATTTAATGAATAACACCAAACCATCTATGTACTTCGATGTTAGTGGCATTGGTTGTTAAACTCCTCTATCATGACCCTACTAAAATGGTACCCATCACTTGAGCAAAATCTTGACTTGACATGCTACTTTTTTTCTATCGTATTTTAATGCTTAGAGGGTGATATTGATGACAAATATCCCAATATAGGCCATTATTTTGATGATAGCTAGGTATTTGTTATAGCATGTTTTTTTGGGATGCTAGAGGCCATATAGAGCTTGTTTGTTAATATATTTTTGGTTCAGAGATGCATTGCACTTGATGCTATTTTGGTTATGTGCACCCTTACATGCTATATAAATGAGATTTTTTGCTTATTTGTGCATAAATGGTTTGGATTCATATAGATGCACATGAATATATATGTTTTTCTTTAAAATTTGAATATTTTGTGTGTTTTTGGTCGGCCAGTTTTTTGGTTAGACTTTTTTGTCGGTTTTGGTCCAGTTTCGACTGGTTCCTGGTCCATAAGATTTTTCGGTTTGGTCACCGGTTTGGTTTTGATAAGATTGACTCTGATAGTAGCAACTGATGCAAACACTGAATCACTTTGTCTCACCAAGTTCTGCTCTTACTCTCCAAGTCTCTCTCTCTCTCTCAATCCTTCTCTAGTCTCTCCAACTCTCTCTTCCATAAGTTCGGATTCTCTTTTCATAATGCACAAGTGAGTAGAGAGGATATCAAGCACATATATATAGGAGGAGCAAGGAGTTCGAGTCATAAAGAAGGAGTCACTTGCATGCCTTGAGGGAGAGTTATGCATGCCAATTTAGGGAGAGGAGGTATGCATGCCTTGTAACTCATGCCATAAAGGAGAGAGAGGGGTATGCATGTGTACCTCCTCTCCCTAAATTGGCATAGATAAAGTTACACAAGCCTTGTAACTCATGCGATAAAGGAGAGAGAGGGGTATGCATGCCTTGAAGGAGAGAGTGTACCATATGCATTGACGAGTATGTAAGAGGAATCTTTTATGACGAGCCTTTAATGCGTGTAAGCGAGTGTACGAGGAGTGTAACGAATCCATTAATAGAGAGGGAGTATCACGTCATTAAGTGAGAGAGAGAGGTACAAAGTGGCATGACTGAGTGCTAAGTTGGAAAGGTGACATGTATAGCCATTTAGATAATAATATTCTAGTATCACAAGGATAATAATAATATTAATGATAATATTGATAATTAAATAAAAAAATTGAACAATTAAGATTGATTAAGGATAAGTTAAGTGATTTTCCATCATCTATACTTGATTGCCAATTGAAGCAATGTGATTTACTATTTTTGGAAAGTCATGCTTGGAATGATTGACATGACTTTCTATTTTTAGAAAGTCACTCTAGAATAGTCAGAAATGAGATTTTTTTCAAATAAATTCAGCTGCCAATTTTCAACAATTTTGAGGTTGTTGACTATACAAAAATCTAGTCACAATGCACAAAAATCGAGGTTGATTCACTGCACGAAAATTGAGGCACCTTGCATAGAAATTAAGGCCGATTGACCACAAATTTCGAGTAGTCTGGCACAAAAAACGAGATAAGTAATGTTTAAGAAAACGAGATAAGTAATCCATTTGTTGGTTGGAAAAGTTCATTGTAAACTCATTTTTCTATGAGCCTTTATAAAATTCTGTCTACTGGTTTTCCCTTCGAGGTTTTTCCAGGGGCATTGCTCGAAAAATTCTGTGATTTATGAGATTGATTTTTTGAGTTTCTTCTCAATATTTAAAGTAAAGGATTCAATGTTTTCTTTTGTAAGTTTAGTTTTGAATGCATTTGTGAATGAGCATTAAACCCTCACTAGCAAGAAATTGAGAAACTTATTTGAGATTGAAAGCCAATGATTGGGTCAAGTAAAACTTACAAGGTGATCTTCATGAAGTAAGTAGTTGTTAACATTATCATACCTCAACATTTGGATGGATTTGAGCTTGTTCCTCAAAATCATCTTCCTGTTCATGTGATCACTCTGGAATAGGTCCATTAGAGCCTTAAAATCTCTTTGGTCCTCTGCTTTTCTGCCAAGTACGAGATCAAATGTTCCTTTATGAAATCCATGATTAGTCTTTGGGTTTTGATGTCCTTTTCATGAGCTTGCTTGAGTGTTGCATTTGTCAGTACAGGAACAACATTTTTTGTAATCTCCCAAAGGTCATGCTCCTTTAAAGGAAAGGTCCCCCTTGCTTTTCAAGATATGGAGTTAGTGTTGAAATGTGTAACTCGGTCGATCTTCAGAATGTCTATTGTAATCATGATTTTTATGTATTTGATATATATATATATATATAATATATATAATATATTATTATTATTTTGTAGAATGGGTTTCATGCTCAAAATTATTTTATTTGTAGGTCAAGCACCCATTGGGTGCTTCTAGATTTTGTCATTGAGTCATTGTAATGTGTAGAAGACCCATTTGGGCATCATGTATTAAGTCAAAGAAATTTATTGTATAGTCAAAACGTCAAAAGACACCCTCCAAGACAAGTCAACCTTGCTGCAACAAGTTGGCCTACATGAAAGGACAAGTCGACCTCATTAGGGCCATTTGACCACCATGAAGAAGCCTATATCCAAGTCGAGTTCAAATACCAAAAAGAAAGAGCCTAATAGCCAGCAAAAAAGAATAGAAACCAAGGAAGGAAAATTGAAGGGGTAAGGGATTGTTTTTGGGCCTAGATCTCTCACATGTGCGAGCTGCAATTAGGGTTTTTGAAGTGGTGAATTGCAGACCATAAAAGGAGCCGAAATTTGGTGTCTAAGAATCATATTTACAAGTTGAAATTCGAAGGAGTGAAGACCAAGCCAAGCAAAGGAAAAGTATCCTAATTTTTCCCTAAATAGTTCACACGTGCGAAAATTAGTTGCTGCAAGAAAGGGCGAAAGTTGCAAACATGTAATAGAAGCCGAATTATGAAGTGAAGCTGAAATTTGAAAGCATTGAAGCAAATTTGACTAGCATTGAAGCAAATTTGAGTAGCCTTGACTTTGTGAAGGACAAGTTGATAAAAGGAGAGGTTGACTTGGTCTTGGAGGCGTCTTTGTCAAGGGTCTTAGGTCTTGGAATTCGTCATTTAAACATTCTATAAAAAGAGAAGAATACTTGTGGGTTTTTCCTCTCAAGAGGAGAGGCTGTGGCCTTGGCTAACAACCTACATTTTGTGTAGGGAGAGTTACGTATGCCAATTTAGGGAGAGGAGGTATGCATGCCTTGTAACTCATGCCATAAAGGAGAGAGAGAGAGGTATGCATGTGTACCTCCTCTCCCTAAATTGACATAGATAGAGTTACACAGGCCTTGTAACTCATGCCATAAAGGAGAGAGAGGGGTACACATGCCTTGAAGGAGAGAGTGTACCATATGCATTGATGAGTACGTAAGAGGAATCTTTTATGACGAGCCTTTAATGCGCGTAACAGAGTGTAAGAGGAGTGTAACAAATCCATTAATAGAGAGGGGGTATCGCATCATTAAGTGAGAGAGAGAGGTACGAAGTGGCATGATTGAGTGCCAAGTTGGAAAGATGACATGTATTTCCACTTAGATAATAATATTCTAGTATCAGAAGGATAATAATAATATTAATGATAATATTGATGATTAAATAAAAAAAATGGAACAATTAAGATTGATTAAGGATAAGTTAAGTGATTTTCCATCATCTATACTTGATTACCAATTGAAGCAAGGTGATTTACTATTTTTTGGAAAGTCATGCTTGAAATGATTGATATGACTTTCTAGTTTTAGAAAGTCACTCTAGAATAGTCAGAAATGAGATTTTATTCAAAGAAATTCATCCCTTAGCTGCCAATTTTCAACAATTTTGAGGTTGTTGACTATACAAAAATCTAGGCACAATGCACAAAAATCGAGGTTGATTCACTGCACAAAAATTGAGGCACCTTGCACAGAAATTGACGCCGATTGACCACCAATTTCGAGTAGTCTGGCACAAAAAACGGGATAGGTAATGCTTAAGAAAACGAGATAAGTAATCCATTTGTTGGTTGGAAAAGTTTATTGTAAACTCATTTTTCTATGAGCCTTTATAAAATTCTGTCTACTGGTGTTCCCTTCGAGGTTTTTCCAGGGGCATTGCCCAAAAAATTCCGTCATTTATGAGATTGATTTTCTGAGTTTCTTCTCAGTATTTAAAGTAAAGGATTCAATGTTTTCTTTCATAAGTTTAGTTTTGAATGCATTTGTGAATTTGCATTAAACCCTCACTAGCAAGCAATTGAGAAACTTATTTGAGATTGAAAGCCAGTGATTGGGTCAAGTAAAACTTACAAGGTGATCTTCTTGAAGTAAGTAGCTAGTAACATTATCATACCTCAATGTTTGGATGGATTTGAGCTTGTTCCTCAAAATCATCTTCCCGTTCATGTTATCACTCTGGAATAGGTGCATTAGAGCCTTAAAATCTCTTTGGTCCTCTGCTTTTCTGCCAAGTACGAGATCAAATGTTCCTTTATGGAATCCATGATCACTCTCTGGGTTTTGATGTCCTTTTCATGAGATTGCTTGAGTGTTGCATTTGTCAGTACAGGGACAACATTTTTTGTAATCTCCCAAAGGTCATGCTCCTTTAATGGAAAGGTCACTCTTGCTTTTCAAGATAAGGAGTTAGTGTTGAAATGTGTAACTAGGTTCGATCTTCAGAATGTCTAATGTAATCATGATTTTATGTATTTGATATATATATATATATATATTTTATTATTATTTTGTAGAATGGTTTTCATGCTCAAAATTATTTTATTTGTAGGTCAAGCACCCATTGAGTGCTTCTAGATTTTGTCATTGAGTCATTTAAATATGTAGAAGACCCATTTGAGCATCATGTATCAAGTCAAAGAAATTTATTGTATAGTCAAAATGTCAAAAGACACCCTCCAAGACAAGTCAACGTGCTGCAACAAGTTGGCCTACATGAAAGGACAAGTCAGCCTCATTAGGGCCATTCCACTGCCATGAAGAAGCCTATATCCAAGTCGAGTTCAAATACCAAAAAAAAGAGCCTAATAGCCAGCAAAAAAGAATAGAAACCAAGGAAGGAAAATTGAAGTGGTAGCGGACTGTTTTTGGGCCTATATCTCTCACATGTACGAGCTGCAATTAGGGTTTCTAAAGTGATAAATTGCAGACCATAGAAGGAGTTGAAATTTGGTGTCTAAGAATCATATTTACAAGTTGAAATTCGAAGGAGTGAAGACCAAGCCAAGTGAAGGAGAAGTATCCTAATTTTGCCCTATATAGTTCACACGTGCGAAAATTAGTTGCTACAAGAAAGGCCGAAAGTTGCAGACTTGTAATAGAAGCCAAGTTATGAAGTGAAGCCGAAATTTGAAAGCATTGAAGCAAATTTGACTAGCCTTGACTTTGTGAATGACAAGCTGATAAAAGGAGAGTTGACTTGGTCTTGGAGGCGTCTTTGTCAAGGGTCTTAGGTCTTGGAATTCGTCATTTAACCATTCTATAAAAAGAGAAGAATTCTTGTGGGTTTTTCCTCTCAAGAGGAGAGGCTTTGGCCTTGGCTAACAACCTACATTTTGTGTAGGGAGAGTTACGTATGCCAATTTAGGGAGAGGAGGTATGCATGCCTTGTAACTCATGCCATAAAGGAGAGAGAGAGGTATGCATGTGTACCTCCTCTCCCTAAATTGGCATAGATAGAGTTACACAGGCCTTGTAACTCATGCCATAAAGGTGAGAGAGGGGTACGCATGCCTTGAAGGAGAGAGTGTACCATATGCATTGACGAGTACGTAAGAGGAATCTTTTATGACGAGCCTTTAATGCGCGTAAGAGAGTGTAAGAGGGTTGTAACAAATCCATTAATAGAGAGGGAGTATCACGTCATTAAGTGAGAGAGAGAGGTACGAAGTGGCATGATTGAGTGCCGAGTTGGAAAGGTGACATGTATTTCCATTTAGATAATATTGATGATTAAATTAAAAAATTGAACAATTAAGATTGATTAAGGATAAGTTGAGTGATTTTCCATCATCTATACTTGATTACCAATTGAAGCAAGGTGATTTACTATTTTTGGAAAGTCATGCTTGAAATGATTGACATGACTTTCTATTTTTAGAAAGTCACTCTAGAATAGTCAGAAATGAGATTTTATTTAAAGAAATTCATCCCTTAGCTGCCAATTTTCAATAATTTCGAGGTTGTTGACTATACAAAAATCGAGGCATAATGCACAAAAATCGAGGTTGATTCACTGCACAAAAATTGAGGCACCTTGCACAGAAATTGAGGCCGATTGACCACAAATTTCGAGTAGTCTGGCACAAAAAACGAGATAAGTAATGCTTAAGAAAACGAGATAAGTAATCCATTTGTTGGTTGGAAAAGTTCATTGTAAACTCATTTTTCTATGAGCCTTTGTAAAATTCTGCCTATTGATTTTCCCTTCGAGGTTTTTCCAGGGGCATTGCCCAAAAAATTCTGTCATTTATGAGATTGATTTTCTGAGTTTCTTCTTAGTATTTAAAGTAAAGGATTCAATGTTTTCTTTCATAAGTTTAGTTTTGAATGCATTCGTGAATGAGCCTTAAACCCTTGCAAGAAATTGAGAAACTTATTTGAGATTGAAAGCCAGTGATTGGGTCAAGTAAAACTTACAAGGTGATCTTCATGAAGTAAGTAGCTGGTAATATTATCATACCTCAACGTTTTGGATGGATTTAAGCTTGTTCCTCAAAATCATCTTCCCGTTCATGTTATCACTCCGGAATAGGTCCATTAGAGCCTTAAAATCTCTTTGGTCCTCTACTTTTCTGCCAAGTATGGGATCAAATGTTCCTTTATGGAATCCATGATCACTCTCTAGGTTTTGATGTCCTTCTCATGAGATTCCTTGAGTGTTGCATTTGTCAGTACAAGAACAACATTTTTTGTAATCTCCCAAAGGTCATGCTCCTTTAAAGGAAACGTCACCCTTGCTTTTCAAGATAAGGAGTTAGTGTTGAAATGTGTAACTAGGTTTGATCTTCAGAATGTCTAATGTAATCATGATTTTATGTATTTGATATATATATATATATATATATATATATTTATTTATTTTATTATTATTTTGTAGAATGGGTTTCATGCTCAAAATTATTTTATTTGTAGGTCAAGTACCCATTGAGTGCTTCTAGATTTTGTCATTGAGTCATTGTAATATGTAGAAGACCCATTTGGGCATCATGTATCAAGTCAAAGAAATTTATTGTATAGTCAAAATGTCAAAAGACACCCTCGAAGACAAGTCAACCTTGCTGCAACAAGTTGGCCTACATGAAAGGACAAGTCGACCTCATTAGGGCCATTTGACCACCATGAAGAAGCCTATATCCAAGTCGAGTTCAAATACCAAGAAGAAAGTGCCTAATAGCCAGCAAAAAAGAATAGAAACCAAGGAAGGAAAATTGAAGTGGTAAGGGATTGTTTTTGGGCCTAGATCTCTCACATGTGCGAGCTGCAATTAAGGTTTCTGAAGTGATAAATTGCAGACCATAAAAGGAGCCAAAATTTGGTGTCTAAGAATCATATTTACAAGTTGAAATTCGAAGGAGTGAAGACCAAGCCAAGCAAAGGAGAAGTATCCTAATTTTGCCCTAAATAGTTCACACGTGCGAAAATTAGTTGTTGTAAGAAAGGCCGAAAGTCGCAAACCTATAATAGAAGTCGAATTATGAAGTGAAGCCAAAATTTGAAAGCATTGAAGCAAGTTTGACTAGCCTTGACTTTATGAAGGACAAGCTGATCAAAGGAGAGGTTGACTTGGTCTTAGAGGCATCTTTGTCAAGGGTATTAGGTCTTGGAATTCGTCATTTAAACATTCTATAAAAAGAGAAGAATTCTTGTGGGTTTTTCCTCTCAAGAGGAGAGGCTTTGGCCTTTGCTAACAACCTACACTTTGTGTCCTTTTGTCTTTTGATCTTCATAGTTTGGTAGTTGTTTGATGATTTGAACATAATAATAATAATCAAGTGAAAGAAGAAGCTAATAACAAGTACATCAAGTTAAGTAAAAGAACATCACAAGCAGATACCAAAGAAAGAGAAATCACCTATCTAAGCTGCCCCTAGGTTTCTCAACATGGCATCAGACCTAAGGTGACAACATCAAGACGAAGAGGCAGCTTGAAGATCATCCAATTGAAGAAGGATTCATAAGGGCTGAACACACTAAGAAACAACTAAAGAGGACTATCCATCTCATCACAAGGATCATATCATCTAGAAGGAACAACATTTTGAAGAAGACGTCAAAGACCCTACCTCCATTCAAAGAAGGATTCTACACTTGAAGTCTCCACACTCTACATTTCTACATTCAGAGGAAGCAAGTAGAAGCATTGCCATCATCATCAAAGAGATCAAGGTGATCTTCCTCTCATTGAAGAAAGGATCACATTTCAAGCATACTTGAAAAAAGACATCTTTCAACATCTAGTAGAAGACATCATCAAGAAGGCATCAAGTTGAAGACGTCATCAAGGGGCGTTTTCACTTGACAAGTAAGTATTCTATATTTTTATGTCTCAATCTACAAACCAAATGACTTCATTCTACAAGGAGAACAATAAATTGGTTGGGACCTCGAACTACCTTGCATAGAAGAAGATAATTGATTTAATTCTCATGGAGAATGAATTTATTGAATATATAAAGGGTTCCATCACCAAACCATCTCAAGAGTAAGCTCAAGCACTATCAAAGTACATGAAAGGAGATATATGGGCACAAAGGATCCTCATAGAGTCAATCAAGGATTCTCTCATCCCTTATGTTGCAAAGTTGAAGACAACGAATGAAATTTATGACAAATTGGTGGAGTTGTTTTCTAAGTATTGCAGGAGAAATCATATCTTTAAGGACTGAACTATGCAATATGAAAATCTCAAGGGAAGAAGGGATAACTTCATATTTCATGAAGGTATCTCAAATTAAAGATCAATTACAAGAACTTGGAGAAGTAATGTTTGCTCGTGAGATGACCACCATTGTGCTCAATGCATTACTTGATGAATGAGGCAACTTTGTTTCAAGCATTTATGGAAAGAAGGAAACCACTCCATTCAACGATTTGAGGTCATTATGCAAAATTGAAGAATCTAGATTAAAAGCAAAGAACGCTGTTGGATCAACTGAACCAACTCAAGCATATGCAACATTGACAATGAAGAAAGGAAAAATTGGGAAGTTTGGGCCTCAAAAGAAGTTTCAAAAGAGAATGGATATGTCGAAAATCCAATGCTATGAGTGTAATGAATATGGGCATTTCAAAAGAAATTGTCCTAAACTCAAGAAGGACAATAAGAAGAGAAAGGAGAGAAATGAAGCCCATATCACCAAATAGGTAAATGAACCCAAAAAGAAGAAATCAAAGAAGAAAGAAGTGAAAGATCTTTATTATGACAGAGATAACCTTCTTCACTTAGTTCATAGAAGTTAGCAAGTTATGATAGAAAGCATCATGAATATGATAGGAAGCATTATAGCAGGGATAGAGATGACATCATCATAGAAGCATGGAAGGATAGCTGCAGTAGAAGTCTACATGGTTGAAGCAATCATCGTGATAAAAAGGAAGTAGCTCATGGCATCCTCATTAGAAGCATTTAAGGATAACCGAAGTAGTAATACATATGGTTGGAGAAAGTCATCTAGCAAGATAAATGATGAAGAGATCATCATACATCATCATCATTAGGAAGAAGCATTTGCAAAATGAGGATCATCAAGGTCCTCCATTGGAATCTTCATTAGAAGGTTCACCTCTACTTAAAAAAAACAAGTGTCTCACAAAAAGTCTACATTCCATCTAGTGTGGGATCCACTAGTTAGAAGGATGAAGATAAGATGACAAAAATGTGCAACATGTCAAGTTGGAACTTGGTTGAAGTACTTTCATCTTCAAGCAAGGAAATGGGAGTTGCCGAAAGGAAGTCTAGATGATCAAGAGAAGAAAGAGGTATGTATATATTTAGTAATAGATAGATAAAGTCATGTCATCATATGGTTGCAGATAGAATGGATAAAGTGCTCCCATCTCATGAGCATGATGAATAAAGAAAGAAACTCTTCCATTAGAATGATGCATGTAGACAATGTGCCTTGAAGTCTTCTACATATTGACAAGATGAAATCAACATAATATGACCTCATGAAGAATATGAGGAGGTTAACAACCATGGTTCCTATGATGAAGGAGTTATGAGAAGAAAGGTGAAAGAAGAGTTCATGAGAAGATGCATCTATAACTCACATAAAATAAGTAATCAACATCTAATAACTAGAAGGATTAGTCATGACATCTCCATGGAGAAGGTATGAATACCTTGATATGTTGGAAAAGTTAAACCTTGGTATTGTATGTCTTGGAGATGGATTCATACAATATGGAAAAGGATGTTGATGCAAGATGCTGATGCCATGACAAAAGGCCATCATAAAGAGGTTACTTTGAATTGATGTTCATTTTGATTTTTTAAAACATTTGGTTAGTTTAAAACAGGGCTACCAAAAGGTTGTAGAAGTCACCTACAACTAGTATTCATGAGATCGGATGGAAGATCCTGATGGAAACATGACTTGGAAGAGGTAGCTGTATGAGGAAAGCCAAATGTGGACTAGAATATCACTTTCTGATGAAGAGAAGGATGACATGATTGCTGGTTCAACACTTTGATTCATTGAAAGGAAGTGATAGAGAAGATGGTCAATGCCCTAAGAGAAGAAGGCTCCACGATGAAGAAGTTGAATTTAATGACATGATGACAAAAGGAGGAGCCCCACAAGCATCTTATAGTACCATGATCTCCACTGAAGAGAGCTACTGTTGACAACAAGTTCCTCATTAAGAGGGAGCTTGGGTATATTCCTTTTATAAGAATGAATAGATCCTCCCTAGTTGAAGAGGGAGAGATAGACACATCGTTCTTGTCTTCATGTAATGAAGAAAGAATGGAGGATTATGTAAGCATCTAAGATTGATTCCGATACTCTTTGAGGATGAGGTAGGGCATCCAATAGGTAAGAGTAGTTGAAGAGGAAATTCCATGAGGATGTGTTAATCCAAGATGGGAATAGTCCTAGAAGGACATACCTTGTGAACATTCAGATCAAGTATGTGCCTTGAGAGACAATGATGAAGGTGTCTATAAATTAATGTTTCCCTAGCATTGTGCTCTATTTTTGTAGAAAAATAGAGTTGTTAGTTAAGGCCTTGCTATATGACAATGCTGGTTGTTATGATGAGATGCACTAATATAAGCTGAATAAATAGCTTATGAGATGGCTTACCAATCTGACTCTTCTTATGAGAATTCTTCAGTATGAGAATGTTCAAGTACCTTGTATGGATTATGAATACCTCCCTAGTTAAGAGGGAGTGTTGAAATGTATAACTAGGTTCGATCTTCATATTGTCTAATGTAATCATGATTTTATGTATTTGATAAAAAGAAAAAAAAGAATTTATTATTATTATTATTTTGTAGCATGGGTTTCATGCTCAAGAATATTTTATTTGTAGGTCAGACACCCATTGAGTGCTTCTAGATTTTGTCATTGAGTCAAAGAAGTCAATTGAGTTATTGTAACATGTATAAGACCTATTTTGGCATCATGTATCAAGTCAAAGAAATTTATTGTAAAGGCAAAATGTCAAAAGACACCCTCCAAGACAAGTCGACCTCATTGGGGCCATTTGACCACCATGAAGAAGCCTATATATAAGAACTCGACCTCATTTGAAGAGGGCATCCAAGTCAAGTTCGATTGCTAAAAGGAAAGAGCCTAATAGCTAGTGAAAAAGAATAGGAACCAAGGAAGGAAAATTGAAGTGGTAAGGGTCTGTTTTAGGCCTAGATCTCTTACACGTGCGAGCTGCAACTAGGGTTTCTGAAGTGATAAATTGCAGACCTTAAATGGAGCCAAAATCTGGTGTCTAAGAATCATATTTACAAGCCAAAATTCTGAGGATTGAAGACCAAGCCAAGTGGAGAGAAGTACCCAAATTTTTCCCTAAACAGTTCACATGTGCAAAAATCAGCTGCTGCAGGAAAGGCCGAAAGTCGCAGACCTGTAATAGACGCTGAATTTTGAAGTGAAGCCGAAATTTGGAAGTATTCAAGTTTGAATAGTGTTGACTCTGTGAAGGACAAGTTGATCAAAGGAGAGGTTGACTTGGTCTTGGAGGTGTCTTTGTCAAGGGTCATAGGTTTTGGAATTCGTCATCTCAAGATTCTATAAGAAGAGAAGAATTCTTGTGGGTTTTTCCTCTCAAGAAGAGAGGTTTTGGCCCTGGCTAGAAACCTATATTTTTTGTCCTTTTGTCTTTTGATCTTCATAGTTTGGTAGCTGTTTGATGATTTGAACATAATAATAATCAAGTGAAAGAAGAAGCTAATAACAAGTACATCAAGTTAAGTAAAAGAACATCACAAGCATATATCAAAGAAAGAGAAATCACCTATCTAAGCTGTGCCTAGATTTCTCAATAGTTAGATGCTCCATTCAACTAATCTTCAAATATGAGACTAGCTATTGCCATTCCTAGATTTTATAAATTTTTCCATGTGCTAGGTCCCTTCTAGCACCCACTATTATAAAAATACTCCTGGTTTATAGATTTACGAAGATCTCCTTGTGGATATGTGTTTTGTTCCTTTAAAACACCCACAAAATCTTAATCGTTGCCAAATCCCTCACTGGTACGACCTCCTCTCTCCCTCTAAAGAATGACCTCCACCAATCTTTGCTAGTTGATATGCAATCTGCTTGTGGCTGTATGAACCTACTTTGCACGTTGTATGGTCTTTCCCGTGGCTGCATGGCTTACCCTATGCACTCTATGACTGTCCTGTGCATTGTAGGACCTACCCTACTCACTGTATGACCATTGTGTTACTCCTGCTGTGTCTATCGTACTGCTTACAGCTTGTGCTACGCACGTATGGCTCTCGTATATTCTACTGATGTTGTCGTCACTTTTCTCGCTATTATTTTTTGTAACCTACGCGCTACTTTACATTTTTGTGTCGTCATACAACTACCTTTCTTGCTACTGTCACTAGCTGTCATAGCCTGTCAACCTTTGCTATGTACAACCCCCCTCGCACACGCCATTTCCCTTTGCATATAGTTGTTGCGAGCACCTACCGTACCACAACAACATCCATTTTCCTATACATGTATCACTGTTGTGGCCATCTACTTGTGTTGCGCACGTATAACCATCACTTGTATGGCTCAATTGCATATGGCCATTGCTACCATCACTTGTCTCCCACACGTGATCAATTGCTTTTGTCCCTATATGGTACTGCTGCAACTCCTACGACTTTATGGATTTGTGCAATACTTAGAGATTGGCCTCCATTTCAAAGACAACTCGATACACGCTGGTTCGGCATTTCAAAAGTGCGTATACACAGGTTTTCCTTGATACAAGTGCGTATGCACGCAGGTTCGTCACATTGAAGTAGCGTACACCTCATAAAATATGCTTTAGCTACTTCTGATTGCTGTTGTAGTGTTCTAGGTTCTGGCTTGGGTTCTGGTTACTGTTACTATATTCTGGGTACAGTATTAAGAGAAGTGATTGTTTGACTCAGTTTTTGGTTGGTGCAAAGGAGATTGGTTGATGCAGATATATTTGATGTTTGATTGATGTTATTGATGGATCCAGTCTGAAAATTTATGAAACGTGGTTCTTGGAAGAAAAGAGAAGGTTGTAGCCTTTTGTAAGTCAACACCTATGTACTAGTACATCAGCTAGTACAAGAGCTAGGGGGTTGTAGCTCCCTTCCAGGAGAAGCTGGAGAACGAGAGAAGGTTGTAGCCTTTTGCAGGTAGAAGCCTGCGTACTGGTATAAGACTGCATCAGTACAAAATATTGTAAAAAGAAGTTTCTTATTAAAAGAAAGATAGAGATGATTGTAGCAGGTGGTTTTCACCCACATTGGGTTTCCACCTTATATCTTGTGTTCATGTGTGTGACTGTCTGTTTTGTTTTTACTGCTCCTGGTTACTGTTTATATGGTTCTAATGCACAGATTAAAGATCAACTTATGAAGAATTAACTAAATTATAAGTTTACAGGGTATACGCTAGTTGCCTTATATACAGTTGCGTATACACGCAGTTTCATTAACTGAAGTAGCGTATTATGAATCAAAATATGGAAATGAAATATTATTGACTTGCTAATACTGATTACCCCCCCAGTATTATTTCCAACAATTGGTATCAGAAGCAGGTCTTCAGAAGAGCTTGATCGCTTGAAGGAAGATCTATCATCATGAGTACCTACGAAAGAGAGGGATCCATTAGACCACCAATCTTTGATGGGAGCAACTTCGTCTATTGGAAGGTAAGAACCACAACCTATCTTCAATCTCTTGGAACAGATGTTTGGGAAATCGTGGAAGGAGGATACACATTTCCATTAACAATTCCTATAGATACGACAGGTAAAAAGCATTATGAAACAAATGCCAAGACTGTCAATACATTACCGGGGAGTCTATCACAGTTAGAATTTATCAAGGTTATGCAGCTCAAAACCGCCAAAGAAATATGGGACAAGATTGTTCTAAGCTATGAAGGAGACGATAAGGTAAAACGTGCAAAACTACAATCTCTCAGAATTCAATATGAAACTCTCAAAATACACAATGATGAAAGTATAGCTAATTACTTCTTACGTATAGATGAGATTGTTAATCGCATGAAAAACTTGGGTGAAGAGATAAAAGAAGTTATTGTAGTTGAAAAGGTTTTAAGATCCTTGTCTTCTAAGTTTGAATCAAAAGTTTCTGCCATAGAGGAAAAGCAGAATCTTCAAAGTATTACTATGGCACAGCTCCACGGAATCCTAACTGCTTTCAAAATGAGAAAAGGGGGTCCATCAGATATGAGAGAAGCTGCATTCAAAGCTTCAGGAAGAGAAGAACTCAATGAATCAGGACATATTTCAGAAGGAGTGAAAGAAGCAAACTTTGTCAAGAACCTTCAACGGGGTTCTGGAAGATTCAGAGGTAAGCTACCTTTCAAATGCTTTGCTTGTGGAAGAGTCAATCATTATGCGGCCAAATGTCCTCATAAAGATAAGCTTGATAAAGGTAAGGAATTAGCAAAATGGAATAGAAAACAAAATGTAAGTAAGAAGAGCTATTATACGCATGAAGATAGCGATGGTTTATCAAATAGTGATGAAGATGAACATGGTAATGAATATAGACTTCTGATGGCTTTTGAAGATGATGATTTCGTGGATGCTTTAGATGAAGATGGTTTTTATGAAGAAATTTGTAAACTTAAAATTTGTTTAGAAGAAAAGAATATGATTATAAATACTCTGACATTCCAACTTGCTGAAAGGGAAAAATACAATGAAAAATTAGAATGTGAAATTGTGGGTCTAAGAAAAGATATTGAGAAAACAAAAGCTCTCAATCTTAGATTTGCTAAAGGATCAAAAACTTTAGATGAAATTATCAAAGTGCAGTGTTCTCCTCTGATAAAGACAGGTCTTGGATATACTGAAGAAGCATCTCAAGCACAGAAGCCATCAACCTCCAAAAGCTATCTTGATGCAACAAGGAGAAGTGAACAGTTTGACAATCATCAGCAAAGGCATAAAGCAGATCACCAGGTAAATTGGGTTCAATCTACTTCAAGGATGAACAAAAGCTACAACCAACCCCAGGTAAATCATACTCAATTTGCTTCAAGAATGAATGTTAATGGAAACTACAATCACCAGGTCAGTAGGTTCGATAATCACATGAATTTCTTTAATGGCCAATGTTTTTCATGTCATAACTTTGGACACAAAGTTGTTCAATGTGTTGCTTACAAGACCATCATGACTAGAGAAGCACGAAATCAAAGGAATGTGACTGAGATCATGAAAAGGACCTACAATAACTTTTCTGCTCTTGAAAATGAAATAGAATGCTCTATCTGTAACAACTTCGGTCATGAAGATTCTGAATGCAGGAGTAAATTTCGGCAAACATCTTAGAAGGAGCAAACTTCATTAGGTCCCAAAACATGGAAAAAGAAAGAACCACAAACAGAAAGATGTGGTATAGCCTTGTATGCAGAAGGACAAGAAAATTAGTGGTACATCGACAGTGGATGCTCGAAACACATGACAGGTGATAAAGAAAAACTTTAGTCATATAATGCCTTAGAAAAAGAAAAGAAGGTCTCATTTGGAAATGACACTCCTGCAGTCATAAAAGGTAAAAGCTCTGTTCTCTTAAAAGAAAATGGGAATGTTATGTATGTTGATGGTCTAAAGCATAATCTATTGAGTGTCAGTCAAATGTGTGATCAAGGAAATGAGGTAGTATTTCGATCAAATGGATGTGTTGTTTGTGAGCTTGATACAGGAGAAACAATGATCAAAGGTATAAGAACTCTAAATAACCTATACATACTCAAGGGAGGACAACAAATGTGCTACCTAAGCAAAAATGATGAACACTGGCTATGGCACAGAAGATTGGGGCATCTAAGCTTCTCTTAAATAAGAAAAGCATGCAGATACAAGGTTGTTCGTGATCTTCCAGATATCAACATTCCAGAAAATACAATATGCAAATCATGTCAATTTGGTAAGCAAACCAGAGTTCATTTCCTTGAGAAGGAAGGATCAACTAGTAAGCCTCTTGAACTTGTTCATACTGATTTATGTGGTCCATCAAGGAAAAAGTCACCTTGTGGAGAAGAATACTTTATATTGTTCATTGACGACTTTTCCAGAATGTGTTGGATAAGACTTCTAAAGCATAAAGATGAAGCATTTGAAAAGTCCAAAGCCTTCAAAGCGTTGGTTGAAAATGAATCAGATCGCAAAATCAAATGCTTCAGGTCTGATCGAGGAGGGGAATTTACCTCAGATGAACTCTTCGACTTTTGTGAAGAACATGGAATGAAAAGGGAATTCTCTACCGCAAGGACTCCTCAACAAAATGGAGTGGTAGAAAGAATGAACAGAACTGTTCAACAAATGGCTCGTGCCATGCTAGATGAATATGGAACTTCTGCAACCTTCTGGGGTGAAGCTGCATTTGCTACTGTCACTATTCTCAACAAAACAAATGTTCGGGTAAACAACACTCAAACTCCACATGAACTTTGGTATGGTAAGACTCCTATTGTAAAATACTTCAAAGTTCTTGGAAGCAAATGTTACATCAAAAGCACTGATAAAAACCTTGGCAAGTTTGAACCCAGAGCAGATGAAGGCATTCTCCTTGGTTACTCTTCCCGAAGTAAAGGATTTAAGTTTTATAATAAAAGACTTAGAAAAATTGTTGAAAGTATTGATGTTGTGGTTGATGAAGCAGGCAAAAATCCAAAGCAGGTAAAAATCGAAGATTATGAAGAAGATGAGGATTATCCTTCCACATCAAATCAAACTAATTCTGAAGAAGAAACCAATGAAGCACCAAAAGAACAGATAATGGTAGAAGAAAAGACTCCATCCAGGTATGTGCAGAAAAATCATCCGAAGACTCAAATTTTGGTACAGAAAGAGGTAGGTGTGCATACAAGAAGAACTATTACAGAAGCTTCAAGCTATCTAGCATTGCTTTCCACCATCGAACCTCAAAATGTACATGAAGCATGCAAAGATGAATGTTGGGTCAAGGCCATGAATGAAGAGCTTGAGCAAATTGAAATGAACAATACTTGGGAATTAGTTCCTAGACCTCATGATAAAAATATCATAGGAACCGAATGGATATTCAAAAACAAGTTGAATGAAAATGGAGAAGTTATTAGAAACAAGGCTAGACTTGTTTGTAAAGGATATGCTCAACAAGAAGGTATAGATTTTGAAGAAACTTTTGCACCTGTTGCTAGACTTGAAGCCATAAGAATGTTCCTTACTCTTTCTAGCTTTCAGAACTTCAAAGTATACCAAATGGATGTAAAATTTGCCTTTCTTAATGGAGACTTAGAAGAAGAAGTATATATTGAGCAACCAGATGGATTCATCCTTGGAAATGATCCAAAACTTGTATGTAGACTCAGAAAGGCTCTCTATGGTCTAAAACAAGCTCCAAGGTCCTGGTACTATCGTCTTGACAAATACCTCCATCAATAAGGTTTTTCAAAAGGATCAACTGATAACAATCTATATACAAAGATTGACAATGATAAATTGCTAATACTTGTTGTGTATGTTGATGATATCATTTTTGGTAGCAATGAAGAAGCCTTTAGTCAAAACTTTGCTTTGGTAATGCAGAAAGAATTTGAAATGTCCCAGCTTGGTGAACTCACATATTTTCTTGGTTTACAAGTTCAACAAAATAAAGATGGTATTTTTCTATCACAAACCAAGTATCTCAAGTAGATCTTGAAAAAATATGGCATGGAAGATTCTAAACCACTATGTCCACCTATGGTAACATGATGCAGTCTTAGTTCAAATGATGAATCAGCAACAATACATCAACAAACCTATAGATCCATGATTGGCAGTTTGCTTTATCTAACATGTACCTCAACAGACATCATGCATGCAGTGGGAATAGTTGGAAGATTCCAAGCAAATCCAAAGGAATCACACCTTCAGGCAGTCAAAAGGATTTTCAAATATCTTCAAGGAACACAAAACTTTGGTTTATGGTATCCTAGGGATATAGATCTTGCACTTCATGCATATATAGAGGCAGATTGGGCAGGAAGCGTGGATAATAGAAAAAGCACTAGTGGTGGTGCATTTTATATGGGTTCCTGATTAGTGTCTTGGTTCAGCAAGAAACAAAGTTCAATTGCATTATCTACTGCTGAAGGAGAATATGTGGCTGCTGCATCTTGCTGCACACAACTCCTTTGAATGATGCAAACATTGCAAGACATTCAGATCACATGTACTCCACCCATCTCCACTCTATGTGATAATACAAGTGCAATTAGTATTTCAAAGAATCTAGTCATGCATTCCAAGACCAAGCACATACCTATCAAATATCATTTTCTTTGTGAACAAGTGCTTGAACAAAAGGTCAAATTGGAGTATGTTCCCTCCAAAGAACAGGTTGCTGATATATTCACCAAACCACTGCCTAGAGAGACATTTGAATATCTCAGACAGAAGCTGGGAGTAGTTGATGCATCATCTTGCTGTTGAAACTTATCTGTTTCAGAGAAAAGTGGTTGTATGTGAGTTTCATGAAGCATATCCGTGTACATACGCCGGTTGCTGTGGATACAGTCACGTATATGATGGTTTGAAGAAAAACAGTGGGTCAGTCTCAGGATGAAAAGGGTCTGACAATGATCATCTGGCACAGGTTCAGGGGGAGCATATACTTATAATAATGCATTGTTGGCATTATCATAGAAGATCTTGGTACAAATTCACAATTGTTTTGTTTCAAGTGGAACAGGTTCAGGGGGAGATCATGGTTGCTGGTCTGAATGGTGATTGACAGATGTTGCTAATGATAGTTGCTGATGACTATCATGGTCTTGTTTTAATTATTTGGTCTCTATGTCTTGTATATCTTTTATTATCAAGGTGATGTAACGATCTATTTTGTTTCTCCACTATGCATGAGATGGATGATGTAATGTTCTTATTTTGTCATATCCCCACTTGGTTGGGAGATGGATGTATGTATGGGTCTTTGGTGATAGGAAGGTCATTTATGATGTATAGAGTCATGTTCTTCTTGTAGAACATTTTTTTGCAGACCTTGCTTACAGTGAGGGGGAGCATGGACAACACACTTCAGCATATCAGAGAATTCAGCATGTACTCAGGGGGAGCATAACCCTTTTCCCTTGATGACAAAGGGGGAGAGTGACTTGGGGTTGCCATCAAGTCCAAAGGGGGAGATTGTTGGCATTATGACACAAATTTGGTGCTATGACACAGGTGTTGTCCTTGATGGCAACTCTCACAGATGACAGATGACAGATCAAGCTCATAGAATGAACAAAGAAAGGTATATGCAGGTTCCCATTGACCAAGCCGCGTGTACACGCGGGTTCACAGACCAAAATGCGCGTATGAGCGTACATGCACTTTCACGAAATGAAATGTGCGTACATGTTGGAAAACTTGGTTTTGGTCCGTGGTATTCGGACCATGGTATTGTGATCCATGGTATTGGTCCAAGGTATCTTGTCTGAAGTGTTGACCCCAGGTATTTGGTCCAAGGTATTATTCTAAGTGGTTTTGGACCATGGTATTGAGCAAGGCCTAAGACTATAAAAGGAGGAGAAGATCATTAGGCAAAGTCACTCATGAATTGAATATCTAATGAAGAGCAATATCTAGTATACAGGTGATTGGGTTATGGTACACAGCTGGATCTGAATCAAGGATGAACCTGAGTGCTTGATGAAGGATAAGTTCTATTGATGGGTCAAGATCTTAAGGCTTGAAGAGAAGTATTTGAATAATTGTAAAGGTTAAAATCATCATTTACAGATCTGTACGCAGGTTCATTATAGCAAAGGCACGTATACATGCTGGTTCGGCATTTCAAAAGTGCGTCTACTCAGGTTTTCCTTGATACAAGTGCGTATGCATGTAGGTTCGTCACATTGAAATATTGTACACCTCATAAAATATGCTTTATCTACTTCTGATTGTTGTTGTAGTGTTCTGGGTTCTCTCTTGGGTTCTGGTTACTGTTACTGTATTCTGGTTACAACATTCAGAGAAGTGATTGTTTGATTCAGTTTTTGGTTGGTGCAAAGGAGATTGGTTGATGCAAATATATTTGACGTTTGATTGATGTTATTGATGGATCCAGTCTGAAAATTTATGAAACGTGGTCCCTGAAAGAAAAGAGAAGGTTGTAGCCTTCTGTAGGTCAACACCTACATACTAGTACATCAACTTGTACAAGAGCTAGGGGGTTGTAGCTCCCTTCCAGGAAAAGTTGGAGAACGAGAGAAGGTTGTAGCCTTCTGTAGGTAGAAGCCTGCGTACTGGTATAAGATTGCACCAGTACAAAATATTGTAAGAAGAAGTTTCTTATTAAAAGAAAGATAGAGACAATTGCAGCTGGTGGTTTTCACCCACATTTGGTTTCCACCTTATATCTTGCGTTCATGTGTGTGACTGTCTGTTTAGTTTTTACTGCTCCTGGTTACTGTTTATATGGTTCTGATGCACAGATTAAAGATCAACTTATGAAGAATTAACTAAATTACAAGTTTACATGGTATACGCTAGTTGCCTTATATACAGTTGCGTATACATGCAAGTTTCATTAACTGAAGTAGTATATATGAATCATAATATGGAAATGAAATATTATTGACTTGCTAATACTGATTCCCCCCACCCCCCTCTCAATATTATTTCCAACACTTTATTTGTTAAATAGAAAGTGAAAGAAATAGATTTATTTATTCATGTAGTTTCCTTCATTTACATTTTACATTCGTATCTGAACAATTAGAGAAGAAATGCAAATGGTTTAGAAATGGATGTAAATAATTCTTAAAGAGAACAATTATCTTCGTTAATTCGAAGTACTAAGTATATAGGAATTAGTGCTAGTTTTAATTGTTGGAAAGTATGAACAGACATAGTTACGATACAGAGTGCTTGTTTGTACAAGGTCGAACAGAGAATAAAATGGTAGAAGAATCTTCTTTTAAAAGAAGTGAAAAAAAACATGTAAACAAAATGTCAGAACTAGAAATGAGGTATATCCTCCTTTACATTTTTTGAATACGCTGATTAGCTAGTTATTTACTTTTATGAAAGGATAGTAATGAACTATACATATACATGTATGAGCTGTGTATGTAATTGAAATACAGAAAAAACAATAAAAGTCTGGAAAGCATAATAGCCATAATTATCTCAAAGGAAAAAGAGAGAAATTCTAGTTGTAAATTGCATAGTAGTAAATTAAGGAATGATCATTGAAAACGGAGAGAAAACAAAAGAAATAATTTCAATACTATCATATAGACATGCATAAAGTAGAGAACAATATGTCAGATATATATATAAACAACAGAGTATACAAACATAGAATCCCACTTGAATAGGTCATTATGAAAAGAGTAAACACTTACAAAACAAATAGTATAATTTATGGAGTCCGGTTAAATAAGGACTTAACAAAAGTGCTAATTGGTAAAAAAAATAAATTACAAACATTTGTGCTTAGTTTTATTTAGGCACTATTGCTTGTTAATACAACAAGAGAAAAATGTTCAATTACGGAGTCCGGTTAAATAAGGACTTAACAAAAGTGCTTATTGGTAAGAAAAAAAAATTACAAACATCTGTGCTTAGTTTTATTTAGGCACTATTGCCTGTTAATACAAAAAGAGAAAAATGTTCAAAGGAAACTGTAACTTCTACAACACACAATACAGTAAGAACTAGAAAGAAAACTAACAAGGCAGTCAATATTGTCTTCAACAAAACAAATTCGCCTTGCTCATGAGAACCTAGAAAGACTGAGTAGTATTTCCAACCTAGATAAGAAGAACAATTCCAGTTGCCACTTGGAATCATGAAGTGGTAGGAAAACCTGTAATATACCTGAAACAACTATGTTGAACAATACAAAGGTTAATATTGATTATTTTTATATGAGTATCAATAAAAGAAATCTGTAACGATAAACTTGTTTAGAGATAGATCATATGATATCTTGTGAGGTTCTTGCATGACTCTGGATTGTCACCTAGCATAGGAAAAATGACGAGTAATAGTTATAATTAAAACAAAATTATATGCAACAGAAAAGAGGTCCGGTAAATGAAACCCTGTAATAAATTATGGGTAAACACACTTGGTGACGTTAAGCCTAAAAGAAATAAGAACCAATAATATTCCTCGAAAACAAGAGCAACTTTGGAATAACTCTATTAAACATTTGTATGAAAATAACTAACGACCTCTACAGGTCTTGACTAAGGGTTTAAATTTACAACAAGTAATAACAAATATAGACGTCATCCAAGAAATTGAGAACTTTAGGTTTGTTAGGGGTAAGAAACTTGCCTGTAACCCGATTGGGTACGGTTACAAAGATTGTAGAATTGCGATAGAAAACATAAAAACCCAATGTGGAATGGCAATATTGCCGAGGGAGAATTTTCAAATAGATACCAAACAGAAAAAAAGGAAAAATTAGTCATCTGTTCCTTGAAAACCCTTCATAGTAACGAAACTCTAAGGCGAGGAGAGAGGAAACATCCTCGAATAACCTAGAGGGTAATAAAATAATTGAGAGTGAACATTTTAAACAGAGCAAATCCATACTCAAAACCAATTTAGGAAAAATAAGAGGCAAACTCCTTTGAATGGTAGAGCTTACTAGTTGGGTTGCGAGTGTGTAATAGCATCAACATTCCCTCTTTGAAAAACGACTTGGATGAGCAGCCACCAGACTCCGAATAATCACCTAGAAGGATCATGGAAGGAAACAAACAAGTGTATCAATATTTAAGTGAATATTACACAGAAAAGGAGAAGAACTGAAGGAATTCATCTGAATACAAGCCCTTTTAATAAAAGAAATAACATTACCTTTGTAATTAGTCTCTGAGTTGCAGTTGACAGATAGCAGGGTCAATTGCCATCACACGACAAGTGGAGGCTATTGCTTCCCGTCACACACACCTACGAATTAGTGAGAAAATCCCTTAACCCCACAAGGTGTGGTTGGTGGCAAATTAAAGAAATGGGGCCGTCACCCATTCCCAACTCTCTCCATTTAAGCTATCTCCTAGGTTAACTTAAGGGGGTGGTTCCTAAATGGAAAACTAATTTAAAAAATGATGTGAGATTTCTAGGAGATGTTAGAGTGAAATGGATTACTTTTTTTTTTTGAGATTACAAGCAAATATGATATGAGCAATGTTAGTCAAAATCAACTTTAATAACTATGAACATATGAGATAGAAACAAGCATATGTAAAACCAGTGCCTTCAAATATTGCTAAAAAATGAAAGATACTTGCTCAAAATAAATGAAATGCTTTCCAGATATATGATCACTTGTTAATCCAAAGCATACAAGGAAATAATATCTTGCAAAATAAACCAATTAGAATTCTACTTGCAAAATATAGAATGAGATGATACTTTCCAAAACAAAGTATTCAATTCAACACATATTCATAAATGACAAGTGTAATGTTTATTTGCAAGTAAAACAATAAGATGTGTTAATGTGAAATGCACCTAAACTAAAATTGGACGCAATTATCTTGGTTACTTTTAATCTAAATGCCTAATCTAGGTGAGAGATCCTCCTTTTGAGCTCTTACCAAAGGGTAACATTTGGGGTGATCGTAAGAGAGAGGGGGCGAGGACACAGTGGTGTCATTAACGATACCCGTCCTTCGAGTCTTACCATCCAGGGTGTGCCTTCGTTCCTACAAGGGGACAAGCCACCTTCATAACTGCAGTGTCACACGCCTTTACCTTAAGGCTTACTTCGTACCAATTGGAAGAACTTTCCAATAAAGTATTTTTCCTATGATTTCTATCAACCAAACTTATGCTTGGAGGTTAATTTTAAAATGAAACTAAATTAGAATGCCTAATATGATATGCAAGTGAGATTGTAAGTGCTATCTAAAAGATGGAAATTGCTTCAATTAAATATGCTCCACAAGATCACTTGTATAGTTGCTCAAGTAAACACAAGATGCATAAGCTTCATAAAAAAAGTGAGTTGCTAAAGATAGATGATGAACCAATATTAAACTAAAGCAAATGAAGCTTGAGCAAATAAAGCACATGTAAGATTTCTCAATGTAAATTGCAATGCTTGGAAAGATAAACCTGAGAATTGTGCCCACAGTAGCTTTGCAAAAAGGAACTTGAGAAAATAAAAGATAACTAGCTTGACATGAAGGTAAATGGTCGCTTTGAAAAGTAAACTTGTCCAATACACAATGCATCAATATACTCAAAATGGAAATATTGCATAACAATAAAGCATGAATTAGACATGTGCCAAACTAAATGTATCCAAGATTGCTAAGAACAATAAATGTGTTTGCATAAAGTAAGAGTAGATGTAATATCCCAAACTGAAATTTTTGCAACTTCACAAATTTTAACTCAACAAGTGCTCCATATAAAAGGACATTCATTAACAGAACATTGTCATGTAAAATTCAACAACATAGACCAATAAAATAACAACATAATGGAGCATAAATAATCTCAACTTTATATATATATATATAAACTGGGGGGTTTTACATGTTGAAGCGACTGCTATAGCTGAGGTAGAACTAGCCTCAAGAATCTACTCATGCCGCACTAGCCCTCCACCAAAATTGAACTGAACTTCCATCGCTATGCTCTCTTGTGAATTCTAGATGAATTCACCAAGGGGAGATGGGTACTTGCCCAATCTCACTAAATCACCCAAGGGTTTCCGTCCTGGGGCTACAATGAAGTAGAGAATTGAGTTCTCAAACCTCTCATGCGAGAAGAAAGATAAAATCCAAGATGTCCTCTAATTGCCTCCTCCTCCTATTTTATAGATTTGATGGACCCCTCTAGAAGCTCCTATTTTATTAGTATTTTAATCATTGAGCACATTTCCCTCAATTAAAACATCATTTAGTGTGGGAAATTGGCAATCAGCCACCATGTCTCCTCAGGCCACTAAAACTTCCTTCTAACCTTCCCATCCTGTAGATCTTCTTGCTCCGGTTCCAACGAGCTAGTACACTAAGGTGTTTTGTCAAGTATTCTCCCCGGAATGCCATCTAAAGTGTAATTAATTGAGTCAGGCCCATTAATAACTCTGTTTTTCGAAAGTTGTCGGAATGCACCAGAACGAAAGGCAAATTATGCAGATGATGGAATATACCAAGCGAATGCCATCAAACTTCATAGAAACTCCTCAAAACCCTTCCAAAATCTCCTGGGCCCGCTGGCGATGCCCACTTGCACCTGTGACCTATCTGCCTCCAACCCTGAAAGTCCATCCTAACCATGCCATAAGGAACACCAAAAAAAAGAACATCATAGTAGATTGCTTTTGCAAATGGAAATGTAGACTTGAAACTTGTAGCAATAATGATAAGTAATGCAAGCTTAAAACATGTAGCAAACTTGAAAAATAATAAATATGATTTGTGTTACTTCCCAATTAGAGCATGCGTATGTGATGTGAAAGAAAATGGAAAATTAAAACCAACAAGTCAATCCACCCAAGATTCTCTCCCTAAAATGGAGAGATAGGGATGCCAATGGGAAGGTCTGCGCCCCCGCAACAAAAACATAATTTTTTTTTTATTATGGTGTTTTGATGAAGTTAGAGCCTCTTTGAGGACTACCCAAAGATCAATGGAAAGATATAATGATAACTCTTTGAATAACAACGAATTCCGCAGAAGAATGGGAGCCTCAAGAGAGAAGAAGAGGCATTACAATTAGAAATTAGAAGCTCCAAAGTGATTCACGACCTAGCATCTTCCACAAGCATGACCTAGTGTGAAAAGAAGACATATAAGTGGATGATAATGCTACAAAATAATATACAAATACTAAATCAAGTGACAGGAAAAGATCCCATCACTTGTCTAGCTTATGAAAAACTCTTGATTAGCTAGATAAGAACTGAAAGCACAAGAGTAAAAGATGTAGATTTGCTTGAAATAATTGACTTAAGCATAAACTATGTCAAAAGTGTTGAAGAATCTAGGGCAAAGTGGTGTAGTGTGATTCTTCATTACTTGATAACAATTTGTGATGTACTTTGACAATTTATCTTCTTCTTCTTATTAGTGTGTGTGTTTCATCAAACTGCTACCAAAACAAAATAACAAGAACAAAAAGTTTGGCTCTCTGCCAGGGACAAAACCTCTCCACTCTTAAGAGGAAAACCCTTGGTAACTTTTTTCCTATTGAAGATTCTTATTTGAACCACTGCCAAACCGTAGAACCTTGACTAGGATATCCTCCAAGCATAAGTCAAACCCTTCCTCTTTCTGCACTATAACTTCCAGCACATGGACCTCCTTCTTACGACACTTTTCTCCTCAGCACTTCGTCCTTCTTCTGCTGCTTGTCTAAGTTAGACTCTCTTCTTCTTAGGAGAAACCCTAGAAAATTAGGGCTTCTTTACTTCGCTTTAGAGAGAACCTTCTTCGCTTTCCTTAGGAGACCTAGTTACACATCCAAATGAGGCTTCTAAATGTGTTGCCTTCAACTGCTGTCAAATCCACAAAAAGTACATTGCTGAAATCTTCGCACTTGTGGACAAAAACCCTAAAACAATGCCCTTATCTTCTCTGTCTTTTCCTTCCTTCTTCGCTGCCTTAGAAGGCTCCTTTTTATCGACTTCCACTTCTATTCTCGGCTAGTTTCTGGCTCCTTTTCTGCATTGAAAGAGAGAGATGATTGATGATTAAATGAGGAGTGGACAACCTCTATAAATAGAGGTCCGTCCCTCCTTTTTAGGCCGACTTGACTGTTCATTAGGCCGACTTGACTGTTTCATCATAATTCATCTTTTATTCATTATTTGGCTGCTTGGAGACTTCATTGAAGCTAGGAGAGGATTTGAATTGACTTGGAGGTGTTCCCATGACCTTGTACATTGACATACATGATGTAACATGCCCTCAAAGGGTCTCATCATAATAACATTTTGACTTTGACTCTCTAGAAGCACTTTAAAATGTGCTTGACCTATTTTCAATGAGAAAGAAACTTATTGACAATAATATAAAAATAATTTCTCTTTTCTTGAATAAATATAAATATCAAAATTACTTTTATGAAGACCTAGCCTAGTTTCATTTTCTTCAAAACTCCCTCTCAACTAGGGAGGTATTCATAAACCATTACAAGGTGTTTGACAATTTTCAATCTTGACGAATTCACATAAGAGAAACCGGATTTGCAATATATCTATTATAGCATCATATCCATCAACATTGCCATAGTGCAAGGTTTTGACTAACAACTCCATCTCATCATGAGATCATGAGCTACAATGTTGGTGAGACCAATGATTTATAGACACCTTCATCATTGTCTCTCAAGGTACATACCCACCCGGGTGTTTATTGAGTATGACCTTCTAGGACTATTCTTATCTTGGGTTCCCAACCCTCAAAGAATATCGGTCCTCTTGCCTACTCTTATCTTGGATGCCCTGCACATCCTCAAAGAGTATCAGATGCCAAATGATTATCCAATCCTCCCCTTCTTTCTTCCCAATTGAAGACAAGAATGTCATGTCTATCTTGTGTCTACATTTCCATTCATGACCTTCATCTAGAATTACGGTTGTTAGTCCTGGTCTAGTGCATGACCCATGAAATGGAAAACACAATTGTCACTCCTTTATAATTAGGGGTGATTCAAAACTCCCTCTTGATCACAGACTTTTTAGAGCTCCCTCTTAATTGGGGACTCTTTCCTTCATCAACAACTTCTTCTTCGGGTGTCCTTCCACTGCTTGATATTCTTCCTTTCTTTGATGTCATGAAGTCTTTGTTCAAACTTCTTCTAGGTAGGGCACCATCCATTGATCACTTTCCTCCCCGGTTTGTCATGTCATTCTTCCTTCGTGGAAAGTGGCTTTCTTGTCAGCTTGTCCATGCTTCATTGTACTTGCATGTTTACATGCTTTGACCTAGTAGCTCATCATGACTTCATCTTGATATTGCTTCAACATTGTTTTTTCTTTTGTTGGATGGCTTCTTCATCACGACATCTTTGTTGAGTAGAATTAGTAATCTGCACCTTTTATATCTCGAAGGCCTTTATAGGTGTCAAGGGTACTTTCTTCCTTTATCAAAGTTGTCTTGCCTTCTTTCGGGAGATATCTTCACAGTATCTTGTCAGATAGTGATTCTCGGTGATCATGGTGTTCTTCCACATGCTTGATCTCTTTCTTCATTTGCTTCTTCTCAGATAGATAGGTCAACCATCTAATGCTTCTTGTGAGAGCATTCTTTCATTGTTTTCTTTCTGGACTGGTCATCATTTCTTCTTGCTTCTTAGTCAACAATCTTACACTCCTTATGTGAGCATATTCTTTTGTTGACCTTCATAACATTGTAGTACATGCCTTCTAGCATGTCCTTGGTGAAAGAGAATCTTTCATACTTGATCATGTTATAGAACTATTCCCATGACTCAATAATATACAAATGATAACATGACTAAATTTTGATGCATACATACCTCATCTTGATTCTCCTTTGATCATCCTTTGGTGTGGCCCTTCTTGCTTCATCTTAGCTTGCCTGCATATCATCCTTTTCTTGAATCCCATGAATGGGATTCCAATGAGACATCTGCTTTGGTCCATGAACCTTCTTTTGAAGATTCCATTATAGGATCTTAAAGATCCTTGCCTTGCAAATGTTTCCTTTCTTTTGATGATGGAGGTCTTCTAAGATTCTTAATCATGATCAATTTTTCTTTCATCGTGGATGAGGTCTTATACTAGGTATGCTTCTTCTACATGAATGTGTTGAGCTATATCTTCCATGCTCCTATATTCTAGAAGATATTTCTACTCATGCATTTTTTTCTTATTGTAAATGCTACATATTCATGAGTATCTAGAACTCTATGTACATCATGCTGCTAGATTCTAGAGGATGCTTCTAGCCATGCAATTTTAATTTATTCCTACATGCTCCTATCCTACTCAAAACTTTGAAAGAAGTCTAGAAGTAAAGAGTTTGACCTAGTCATAGTAGAGATCCAGAGGATCTTCCCGTTATGTGAGCTTCTTCTCTCTTCATTTTGTTGTTTTTGTCCTCTAAAGCTTATGACAATTCCTTTTGTAGTGTTCATATTCTTGGCATCCAAAACATTTTTTTTTGGACATGTCTTTGTTGTTTGTTCTTCATGGACCAAACTTGCCAAATTTACCCTTTCTCTTGGCCATGGTAGCAAATGCTTGCTTCTTTGATCCCACATCTTCATTTGCCTTAGTTTCCTCTGTTTTGCATAGAGACCACATTTCACTGAGAGTGGTTGCTTCTTTCTTGTCATAAATGCTTGATGTGAAGTTGCCCCAATCCTTAGGTAGAGCATTGAGTACTACAATTATCATCTCTCTGTCAGATATGATTTCCCCAAGCTCTTGAAGTTGATCTCTTATTTCAAAGATTTTCATGAAATAGGGAGCTATTCCTTCCTCTGTTATCTTCATCTTGTATAATTCATTCCTTTAGAGATATTACTTCTCCGGTTGTAGATACCGATGTTATGAAGCCAACTCACAAAATGATAGAAAAGATAGATCAATGCCTTAGAATTCAGCCTCTTCGAGGGGGCAACCTCCTTTACATTACACAAATGAATGATTCTTAGATGATTAAAATGACAAAACCTCCTTTCTATATATAGGAGTCTAAGGAGTCACAATATAACCAAGCCGACATAACAATAATAATATAATGGCACAAAAATAACAATAGAGGGATTCTATGGGGCACAGTGATAACAATATGGGGACAATAGGGGCACAACAATATTAATAAGGGATACAACTACAATATTAATGGGGTAATCACTAGTATTATAGGGACCTAACATGCCCCTCTCTTTCAAAAAAGTGTTGTCCTCAATGCTTGAGTAGTTCTGGATGCTTCTGTATAAAATTCTCATCCTCCCATGTGGAATCTTCAGTGAATAAGTTCTTCCACTTGATGAGATACTCCGAAATTGATTGATTTTGTAGCTGTCGAGTTCTTGTTTCTGTCATAGAAACAAAGTTATAGCGCAAATGCCACGATGACCTGTTTGGAGCAGCGAATCCCTAGAATTCAAAGCTCTGATACCAAATGTTATGAGACTAGCTCACAAAAAGATAGAAAAGATAGATCAACACCTTAGAATTCAACCTCTTCGAAGGGGCAACCTCCTTTACATTACACAAATGAATGATTCTTAGATGATTCAAATGACAAAACCTCCTTTCTATATATAGGAGTCTAAGGAGTCACAATATAACCAAGCCAACCTAACAATAATAATATAAAGGCACAAAAATAACAATAGAGGGATTCTATGGGACACAATAATAACAATATGGGGACAATAGGGGCACAACAATATTAATAAGGGATACAACTACAATATTAATGGGGTAATCACTAGTATTATAGGGACCTAACAACAGAGAATAACTCTACTAGCTTGTCATAAATTTCTTTCAAAGTCTCAAACTTGGAGACATAAGAATGAGAGTCTTTGTTTGATTCTATCAGAATTCTTTGAGCTCTTGTCTCATCCTTATTGTACTTGGCTAAGCCTTGAGTTTGTTCCTTAGCAGGGATAACAATATTACCTTTGACATGCTCTAGGAGTTCATTCTCCTTGAGTAGTAGACCAATCCTCTTCTTCCATGCAAGAAAGTTATTGGTTCCTACCAATTTATTGCTTTCCTTGCAAAAAGACATTGATGTATGTTCAGAGGGGATATGTACTTACTTGATAGATTTTTCTGATGTAATGGATTTGCTTCCTCCTTGAAGACTTGATGGCTTGCCTTCCTAGGATCTTGATGTACTTCAAGTTGCCTTCTTCAAGTGGACTTGCTTGATGATGTGATTTGCTTAATGACTTGGAGCTTGATGTAGGCCCTGCTTCAATCTGCTCTTCTTTGTAGGTGCCTTTATGTAAGGCTCTTCTTCTTGCTATGTAGACCTCCTTGATGAATGATGGATTGTAGACCCTTCTTGTCCTTGAAGTGATTGAGACTTCTAGGCTTGATGCTTGAACTTTGTAGTTGCTTCTCCTTGATGAGTGTTCTTGAGTTGCCCTTTCCTTGGTGTGTCACCTTTGCTCTGATACCATGTTGAAGAATCTAGGGCAAAGTGGTGTAGTGTGATTCTTCGTTACTTGATAACAATTTGTGATGTACTTTGACAATTTATCTTTTTCTTCTTATTAGTGTGCGTGTTTCATCAAACTGCTACTAAAACAAAATAACAAGAACACTACTAAAACAAAATAACAAGAACACAAAGTTTGGCTCTTTGCCAAGGACAAAACCTCTCCACTCTTGAGAGGAAAACCCTTGGTAAGTTTTCTTTTATTGAAGCTTCTTATTTGAACCACTGCCAAACCCTAGACCCTTGACTAGGATATCCTCCAAGCATAAGTCAAATCCTTCCTCTTTCTGCACTATAAATTACGGCACATGGACCCTTTCTTTCGACACTTTGCTCCTCAACACTTCGTCCTTCTTCTGCTGCTTGTCTAAGTTAGACTCTCTTCTTCTTAGGAGAAACACTAGAAAATTAGGGCTTATTTACTTTGCTTTAGAGAGAACCTTCTTCTCTTTCCTTAGGAGACCTTGTAGACCTACTTACATATCCGAATGGGGCTTCTAAATGTGCTTCTTTCAATTGCTGTCAAATCCGCAAAAAGTACACTGCTGAAATCTTCGCACATGTGGACAGAAACCCTAAAACAATCCCCTTATCTTCTCTGTCTTTTCCTTCCTTCTTCGCTGCCTTAGAAGGCTCCTTTTTATAGGCTTCTGCTTCTATTCTTGGCTAATTTCTGGCTCCTTTTCTGCGCTGAAAGAGATATATAATTGATGCTTAAATGAGGAGTGGACAACATCTATAAATAGAGGTATGTCCCTCCTTTTTAGGTTGACTTGACTGTTCGTTAGGCCGACTTGACTGTTTCATCACAATTCGTCTTTTATTCATTATTTGGTTGCTTGGAGGCTTCATTGAAGCTAGGAGAGGATTTGACTTGACTTGGAGGTGTTCCCATGACCTTGTACATTGACATACATGATGTTACATGCCCTCAAAGGGTCTCATCATAATTACATTTTGACTTTGACTCTCTAAAAACACTTTAAAATGTGTTTGACCTATTTTCAATGAGAAAGAAACTCATTGACAAATAATATAAAAATAATTTCTCTCTTCTTGAATAAATACAAATATCAAAATTACATTTATGAAGACCTAGCCTAGTTACATTTTCTTCAACAAAAAGGACCCCTGCAAAACCAATACTCTAGAAAGATAAGCTATTAAGATTCAAATAACGATAAGAGCTCCTTGAAAGCTATGCCAAGAGTGGGCTAATCTCTTGAAGGTTTCCCCTCACACTTGCTAGTTGATCCAAAAGATGGCCTCTACAGAACTTCAAATGCACATTAGCTCATATGGATTAAATCAATAAATAATTACAAGAGAACTCTAGAATTTGTAAGAAAATAGATAGAATTGTCTAGCTTAGAGCATACCAAATAACCAATTGCAAATGTAAGATAACTATGCATTCTCAACTCTTTAAAAGCACATGAGAAAATGAAATCAAATTAAACACAAGTAGAGAAGTATACCATCATTGAGCCAAACACAACTACAAGAGAAAAACACCCATGAATGAACCCCAAAATCTTTTTATTCATATGAAGTACAAGAGTACATAGGAGCAGAGTCTCCCCAACCACAATATCTAGTTGCAAAGATACAAAATGAGAGCCCAAAGCTCAATTATATAGGAGAATGGGTGGAGATCCCAATGGAGAACCAAATGGCAAGTGTGATGATGTCAATCGCAAAGCTCAATCATGCAATTCGAATTCCCTAGAGAGGCCCACACAGTTCATGAGAGGAGCTAACTCGTAGTTGAGGAGGGACAAGTGTAGGTGGGAGACCACTCTTCACTCTTCTCCAGTAGAACTCCAAGTCAAATCCCACCAAAAAGTTGACTCACCAAGGCAATTCAAATTTCCTTCATTAAATGTGTTTTTCCCTTGTGGTCCCCTCCAAAAATTCAATTTTCTTGGAGCACATGTCTTTTCCTTGATTTGAGGAGTCCACATCACCTTGGGACTTCACTTTAACTCCTCCATGATTTTCCACCTCATTTCCACATCATTTAGCATGTGTGGATATTTATTTTTCTCCATTTATTTAACTGTTGGCTTAATTTATTGCCACTTTTTCCACTAAACTTAGGAAAAATGGGTTGAGGATCCAAAACACATTTTTAACTCCTCAAAGCATGTTTTAGTAGAAATTTGAGGGTGATAGGTGCAATTTTTATTACTCATACCCAAAACAATTTCTCTAGACATTACTTATTACATTTCAGATACAAATTTTATTCCAATTTCCGCCCTGCGGTAAATTTTAAAAATTAAAAAATGACCACCTAGACCTAACCAAATTTCACGAAATTTTACGATTGATCTAGTATGGCAATATATAATGACTCTAGACACTAGGACTCACCCAAGGCCTCACCATAAAGCCGTACTCTGGCTTTGGGCTATATTTGGAGGAAAAAACTCAATTAATTATTAAGTCCTGGTAAGGAGATGATAATTAACCATGTGAAAAAAAAACCTCCCAAAGTAATACTCACTTGATGACAAGGTCCCAAGCTACTTAAGCTTGTTACATGACTCAAACTCATCATACTAGTATCACTTTACATCATCCCTGTAGGGCTTGTGGAATTTGGGTACAACAAAAAATGATAAGAAGCAGAAGTATAGTTAAAAAACTCGGTTAATATGATGATCTTTGACGGTACAAGCATCCTTTAGTACATCCTTGGTCATGGAGTCTTCAGATAATCTTCAAGTGCCACTCTAGTGGTCAACAAAGACCATTAGCTTAGGGAGAAGGTTCAGGAAAACATTTGTTACAACCTCATTGAGGAAAATGGTCGTGCCATCGAAAACTCAGACGAAACCCTAGCCGCAGAGAGCAACATGACTGGAAGAAAACTTTGAGAGAAATGGACCAGTAAGAATGAACTTCAGGAAGTCAATAAACCCCTACCGTAACCCTAATATCAAATTAACCATTGATTTGGCATTGGAGGATTCAAGCTGTTGATAAGATTAATACGGAGTTGAATACTTGTCAGACGAGAACAATCTTCTACTCGTTAAAAGAACACTCCAGAAATGGGTTGAAATATATATGTAAAACATGTCATATCCAATGATCCCACATTGGAAAATAAATGTTGGAAATGATACGATATAAGCATAGATTCAAAGTGAGAAACAAAAGGAAAAGGGATGTTGTGTTAGTAAACCCTTAAATAATTATAACCAAAGAGAAGATTGTTGTTTGATGGAAGCATTATGAATATGGGAATATATTAATCAAAACTCTGTATAGATGATTGTATTAGCATGTGATGGATTGAGTTCCAATATTTTAATAAATTAAATAGGAAGTGTGGAGCATAATTCGGAAAATACCCCACATAAGAAGAGTAAATTTACTATATAAGGATATAAACATCCAACATTGTGCAATAGACTAAGAGGTAATATTTTTTACATTTTTTTCAAAGAAAACTTTGTATTATAGTGTTCCATATGATTTTCCTAAACATTAAATAAACATGAGTAATTACAAAATGACGAAGATCTCTTATTGAAATAAGGGTAAAAGTAGCTTCAATAAATCAAGATTGCACACATTTTGTCTTATACATGTGTATGGTAAATAAATAGATGTAAGTTGAGATCCAAAGTCATGTTATTTTGTTGGAATATGATTCTTTAAAAGAATAAAGGTCACTAATCAATAGATGGAGTAATGAAGGTCTTTGGCAATGATTCTAAGTAGGCATTCAAGATAATCTCCTTTACATTAAATTACAGTTGTTAGAAATTTGGACCTAGACAATAATTGTAAATAGCAAACAATCAGTCATTAGTGGTTATTTATATAGATGGTCTTAATAGGAAGCTGATGCTAGATATCAATTTGGCAAATACACACACACACACATATATAAAATTGTGATGTGGAATTATGTTATTTGCAAGTGGTATCAGAGCTGTAGTTACAACATTGGGCCTCTCTTGGGTCCTGAAAACTGAAACTGCTATACCTATTATGAACAGATTATATTAAAGAACAAAAGAGCTGAAAATGGTGGAAGAGTTTAATGGCCAAACTTCCGTGGGATCACCAAGAGGTGAAACAGAACATGGTACTGAACTGGGAATGGTTGGAGGCAGAACCAGTAATGCCGAAGGGAAAAATATCGGATTTCTGCAAGTAATAAGGAATTTGAAAACTGATCTGGACGATATTAAAGCAAATCAGGAAATGCTAGTCAAAGCTAGAGAAGACCAAGATGAAATTAATGGATACTTGTTAAGAAAATCGGAGAAGGAAAAAGCTAGTAAAATGATTCATAGGAAGAGGCCTAGAAGTAAATCTGTTAGTACTACAAGCAAAAGTAATTCAAAAACCTTTACTGATAATAAAGCCAATGATTCTAGTGATCTATATGAACAAAATCAAGTAACAACATTTCTTCATCCATAAAAATAAAATCATCTTCTCAGTTACATGGTGAATCTGAAGGAGGAGCAGAGGCGTGGCTCCTCAATATGTCTAAATATTTTGAAGTTTACAATTATCCAAGTAATCTTAAGGCAAGGTTGGCTACTCACCAGTTGACCAGTAAAGTAACCTTATGGTGGGAAGAAAACAAAGAAGTTAAAAGAATTAGAAGCAAAAATTTAACTTGGAAATTGTTCAAGGAAGAATTTAAAAAGAAATACTTGACTGAAAGGTATTTTGATGAGAAGCTAGGGAGTTCGTGAGTTAAATTTGGGACAACTCACCATGGATGAATTTGTTAGCAAATTCATGAGCCTATTGAGATATGTTCCATACTTGAAGGAAGAAAAAACAAATATCCAAAGGTTTGTTAGTTGTCTACCTTTCTCATATAAAGAAAGAATTAAATTTGATCAACCAAAAACAATGGATGAGACCATTTAAAAAGAAAAATTGTGTTTTAACCAGAGCAAACAAAAAGGGGAAGGTTATAAAGGATGGGTTTCAAAGAAACCTGAAAAATTTAACAGCAAAAAAAGGGATTTAAAAAGCCGTCTTTTACAAAAAGTGTGCAAGCGGGAAATTACAACAGAGGTTTTAATCAATAGAACAACAATGGGCAAAAGGGAGGAATCGTTGCAGACAACAAAAGTTCCAGTGAATCTTTGAGCTCCCCATAAAATGTTGGGGATGTGGTGAAAATCACCTATGGAGAGACTGTCCACAAAATCCATTAAGGAAGAAGACAATGTTAAATCAGATTGGAGTGGCTTCAACAATAAATGGTGTAGACTGTAATATACCAAAATTCAGTGCTGCATTGGATGGGGGACATGCAAATCATTAGTCAACTATGGTTGAAGTACAAGGTAAGATCTCTGACAAAAATGTATTTGTGCTTATAGATCCAGGATCTATCTTAAGTTATGTTTCCCCTGCTGTAGTTGAGAAATGTAAACTTAGAAAGGAAAAACAACATAAACCTTGGTTAGTGTAGCTGGCCATAGGAACCAAAAGAAAAGTATCTAAAATTAGTAAGGACTGTACTATAGACCTTAATGGAATGCAAACTGTCCTCAATTTAAAATTTTACCATTAGGATCTTATGATATCCTCATAAGAATGGACTGGCTAGAAAAACATAAAGTGATATTAAACTATTTAGAGAAGTCCTTTACCTATGTTGATGATGGGGGAAAAGCTTGCATGGTTCAAGGAATTCCAAGAAAAAACTTTGTCAGACAAATTTTTGCTGTGCAAATGAAGAAATATGCTAGGAAAGGTTGCCAACTATTCACTGTCCAAGTGCAAGAGTTGTGTGAAAATGAACAACCACCATTATTAGTTGAATATCATGTATTAGAAGAGTTTAAGGATGTATTTCCAGAAGAAATACCAAGACTTCCTCCAAGGAGGAACATTGATTTTACCATTGATCTTATACCCGATGTTGTCCCAGTCTCCAAGGCCCCATATAGAATGAGTGTACCTGAACTAATGGAACTGAAGATTCAATTGCAGGAATTATTATATAAGAAGTACATAAGAGTGTTCCCTTATGGAGCACTTATGCTATTTGTGAAAATGAAAGATGGAATGTTGAGATTGTGCATAGATTACAAACAACTGAATAAATGACTATAAAAATTAAATACCCCTTGCCAAGAATATATGACTTATTTGATCAAGTTAGAGGAGCTTATATATTCTCTAAAATTGATCTAAGGTCAAGATATCATCAAATTAGGATCAAGGATGAAGCTATACACAAGATAGCTTTTCGCGTCCATTATGGGCACTATGAGTTTGTGGTGCTTCCATTTGGGTTGGCCAATGCACTTGGTACATTCATGTGTCTCATGAACAATGCGTCAAGGCCATTTCTAGACAAGTTTGTTATTGTCTTTATAGATGATATTATGGTATACTCAAAGATTAAGGAAGAACACGAGCAACATCTTAAAATGGTCCTCCAAACTCTAAGAGACAATGAACTGTATGCTAAATTTAGCAAAGTTCATTTTACCAGCAGCAAATACATTATTAGGGACATGTAATATCAAAAGAAGGAATTGTTGTAGATCTTGAGAAAATAAAGGCAATTGTAGAGTGGCCAACACCTAAAAATGTAGAAGAAGTTAGGTCCTTTATGGGCATCACATGCTATTATAGAAGATTCATAGAAGGGTTCTCCAAACTTGCTTATCCAATCACTAATGTACAAAAGAAGGGAATCAAATTTGAGTGGAGCCCTAAGTGTCAAGCTTGTTTTGACAAGCTAAAGCAACTTTTGACTACAACTTAAATTCTAAAACTAGTAGATCCCAATAAGAAATTCATGGTATGCACAGATGCAAACAAAGAAGGATTAGAAGTTTTGACGCAGGAAGGTCATGCTATTTGCTATGAATCTAGAAAGCTGAAAGAGCATGAAAAGAATTATGCTACTCACTATTTAGAATTAGTAGCCATCATACATGCATTTAAGATGTGACACTACTTGACAGGGAGGAAATTTCAGCGAAGGACACATAATGTGAGTCTCAGATACCTGTTTGATCAACCTAATTTAAATGCTAGACAAGCAAAGATGATATGATTTTGAGATTTCACACATCAAAGGGAAATAAAACAAGATATTTGATGCTTTAAATAGAAAACTTAATCAGGTTTGTGCTACAATAGCAATTAGTTGGTCAACAAATCTAGTTGAAAAAGTCAAAACAACTACCAATTCAGATTTAGAATATTTGAAAATTAAAAAAAAAGTTGCAGAAAACTGATAAATTGAAAGAATAAGAAGCTGATTTTCAGTAAACAGCCAAAATTTATTGTTGTTTAAAGGAAAAAATTATATACCAAATGAAATAAATTTGAAAAACTTTGTCTTAGATGAGTTGCACAAGAGACCAAACACTGGTCATCCTGGTTACAAAAAGCTGATTACAGTATTGAGAACGGATTTTTATTGGCCAAATATGAAAAATGAGACCACTGAATATGTATCAATATGTCTTGAATGTTAGCAAGTTCAGGCATCTCACCAACATTCTGCTGGTTTCTTACAGCCATAACCCATTCCAGAGTGGAAATGAGAAACTATTTCAGTGGATTTTATTACTGGGATACGAAAAACTAGAAAACAACATGATGCCATTATGGTTGTAGTTGAAAAACTCAACAAGACATTACACTTCATTCTAGTCAAATCCACTTTTAAGGCTATAAACATTGCAAAAATCTTTATGAGGGAGATTTTCAGACTTCATGGGGTGCTTAAAGTTGTGATATCAGATAGATATGCAAAGTTCGCCTCCAAATTTTGGAAAGGACTATTTGAAAACATGGGAACCAAATTAAACTTTAGCACATCCTATCATCCTCAAACTGATGGTCAAACAAAAAGGACCAATCAGATACAAGTGGACATGTTAAGGATGTATGTGAGAGATAAACATACTAAATGAAGCGGAAAATTTTGATACGCAAAATATATATGAATAAAATATCTTATTAAAAATGATGAATAGATAGATGATGATTGTTTACAATGGGTTGCCTAGCTTATATACCGCCATGGGCACCCTTTGGGAAAGGGCATGATCTTATGATCGTGCCCCTTCGTCTAATTAAAATTAAAATTAAATAATAACCTAAAATAAATAATTTTTTACATAACATTGCCTTCCTTTCGAAAGAATGCTTTGTCCTCAAAGCATACGTAACGACGGCTGTTGTTGACAAAATGCTTCATTCTCCCAAGAAGCATCTTCTTCGGGTAAGCCTTTCCATTTGATCAGATAT